>CM057349.1:20054525-20285369 GCA_030015575.1 Agapanthus africanus | reverse complement strand
TGCCACGGAACCATGGTGATTTGCAGACTCTGATCATCTCTAGTGAAGGCCTGCATTGATGGACGGACCAAGAACACTGCGTTTACTTCGTTTTCAGAGTCACTGCCAAAGACCAGAAGAGGGGTAGATGGTCCCGGCCTGTTGCATTGGGGTGGCCCCGAATAGACTATTTTGTAAGTGCACGACGGCGCCCCGGCCTCCATCCCGAGGCCAAATGCGGAAGCGATGGTTAACTTTAATTTTCTTGAACCGGCACCACCGCGCACTAAAAACCCGGATCATACCATTAACTAGTCCTAGCTAACTACAAGATGGGGAAAAGAGATATACCGAGCGATCCGTGTCCTCCGGTCTTCTCGCCGTCGTCCCGATCTCCCGCGGAATGTCCGGTCTCCACCTCCTCGCCGGAAAGGCACCACGTCGCCTGTTTCTTTTACGGGCTCCCACCTCTATACCGAGGCAACTCGGGCACGAAGCTGGCGAGTCGACGTGCCCAAGATTTGCTGTAGAACAGTGTGAAGATCTATATGTCTCATTTCGGGGTTGAGGGAGTTGCCATTTGGTGGAGGAAATGATATAAGCTTTTGGAGATGGTGTTGTGGGATTTTTCCAAAGCCAAAAAAGAACAAAATCCCACATCTCAAAATTTGGACAGCCCCCATGAGCTTTGGCCGGCCATGATGGTGGATGAGGAGAGAATGAGAGAAGGAGAGAGTGAAAAAGAGATAGCCACAAGAATAATGCAAGTGAGAGGAATGGTCATCATGCAAGAATCATCATCACTAGCAAAACCACACTCCATCAACTAATCAACAACCAAGATTGCTACAAAAAGTCAAGCAATCATGAACCATGGAAGGTCAAGGGATGGGGCTCCATCATGAAACCATCATGATACAAAAGTATGCAAAGACAACCTTCCAAATAGCTAATTTGCACAAATGCAAATAAGCCCTCCTCCACCAATCTTCGGCCAATGAAAGATACAAAGAAATATGGCCGAAACGGAAAGCAAACTGGCAACTCCAGAAAACTGGTCCCGTAATAAATTACAGGAAAACCCCGGTACTGTGCATACACACCCGCATCTGTATTCCGACCGAAATACAAATGCTATGAGACAAAATCTACACTGTACTATACTAGGATCCGGTTTAAACCAAAGCCGGCTAGTAATATCCGTTCAATCCTGATCCGTGCAATACCGCACGTATCTGATCGAATCTTGCCATATCTCCATACGGCCTCTACAGTGTTTCGCCCGAAAACTTGAGCAACTGAATGTGGGGGACTCTAAAGACTCGTCAACACCTTGGTTGTGGATTTAACCACTAGCACGTCAGAGGTATAAGCCAATACGTAACGGGCCATCAGGTATTGACCAAAAGGGACGTCGATGAGCGAACTCATCCTGACACCCTACTGAGCCTGTCAGTGACAATATCCGTACAGTCCGGTCCGTTCGTCTATGAGCATCGCATGGCGGGCTTAGAGGGTTGGTAAAATTCAGACCCCCAAAAGCGGTACAAGTCGTGTCGGAGTGTAGCCCAGAACACCCTGAGATACTACTGGAATACCTACTAGTAAATCTCCTGCCTCGGCCGAGGGCTTCGTGTAATGGCTCTCCTAGACACAGCACGACCTCACCCCCAATACCTGGAGAGACGAACCCCTGAAGATCCGCTCACTGCCTCCATGTGGCTCGGGACTGTACCCAACTAAAACCTGTTTGCACGTCTCCTTTGAGCGTGGTAGGGTAGTAATCAAAGTACAGTGGGAACTCACACGAGACAAATGACGATCCTCGGGTCGATGAACTAACCTGTACACATGTCACCAGGGAACTGCTATCTGACGTCAGGTATAAGACCAACTAGCATGTTCCCCAGGCGAGTCCTGTCCGGTGTACTCATAACCCAATGAGCACCTGTATACATCTTAGGTGATCCAACTGACACCAGTGGCTTGTGAGACCGGCCACCGCCCCTCGTCGGGGTCTCGACTGTATACACTAGTCTACTCTGGAGTATCGATGCCCTGTTTCGAAACTCCCACGACTAGGGACCTTTTAAGGATGTGCTTATAGACTACCAGCTCCCACTTATATGATCGCCCTCATACTGCTGGTGGTCAAGCAAGAATCCTAGGGGCTCTATCAACGTGTAATAGCGACATGTCAGGTCACCTAAAGCAGTACACGATGATAAAGATAAACCATATAGCACACTATCATCTCGAGTAAGACTGTCCTACCGGGATAGGTCCTCCTTCAATCATTGCAATCACGTGCATGTGATCCAATAATTGACTCTGAGGGCACTATCTCCAACAATCTCCCACTTGCACTCAAGGCTAATTATTGCGATGTCGCATATTCACAGCCCGTGTGATACCGAACACCCAACTCTTCTACTTGTCAGTCTCACAAAGCTCGTTTGCGAAACTATTGCGTTCGAGGAATAGCCTCAGTGAGTGGATCCGCTTTGATGTTTCTTTCTATGTCTCTCTATATCTCGTGTTCGCGGAGAAAGCCATCTCCCGAAATGAGTAATACCTGTCTCAGAATATGTCTGGATGTCTGATGGGACCTAGCTCATAAATGAACTCCAAATCCAAACTTCTTAGACTGTATCGTCAACCGAACTTAATTAGTATCCTGCGCCATGCCTCTCTCAGTATTTCCTTGGACCACCTGTCCAAAATACTGTCCTCGTCAGAAGGAAAACTATAACTCTGACAACCTCCTTGTCGTCCAGGTCACCTTGGAAGCCTGGAATGATAACTGTCTCCCGAATGAGGCTGTCATTATCATATCCCTAGAACATCCACTTATGTTCTAAAACTGCTTCCGACTGTTTTCTCCAGGATTGGATCAATGTCAACTTATTGCATCTAGTGCAAGAACAACATCTGGTGTGGTACTTGACATCTCATTATTGACTCAATTGCCTGAGCAAGTGATCTGCCAATCATGCACATCCCTCTCCCCTTTAGTCTATAAGACACCATTAGAGAGGGTGACTCCATCACCTGCAGGTACACCACCATGCCAGGAGTCATCCATTCTAAATACTCTTAGAATGCTGTTTGAGTACCCAGATTGGGAAACCACCCAAATCTAGATCTAAAACCATAGATCTAGTAACCAGTATGTCTGATATAATGTCCAAGTCCCATGTGGAGAAACCACTGTGTGACGACCAAAGTATAACCGATCGTAGTATAGGAATATCATTTCCTACTCTGTATATGTCATCCAAATACCAGGACATCACACCCTACTACCTTCTCAACAGATCCATCCCCTATTCTGATGAAGTCAAACCTATGACTGTCACATCAGAAATTGATGATCTATCTCCGCTACATCTGCTTTAGTCTATAAATAGACATAAGCTACCTATCCACCAATGCTTCCGCTGCTCCCACTGACTACGACAACCCTCTGGCAGAGTCATATAGACATACACTTCTAAAGCTAGTTCAGAACGACGCTATACTCATCCTCCTGCCGGGTCTCACAGTCTGGAACAACAGCAATGGCAAGTCTGGGGTAAACAAGAACTTCCCTGTCACCGTCCTTGAGGCTACCGGAGTACCTCTCGGGTGCCTGAAGTTACCCACCGTATCTGCGGAGTGGCCAATGGAATGTCAAACCAGATTGATCTTTAGGTTTCTATCAAAATCTTCAGTAATCGTTTGTGGTTCTAGAATCACTTCCAGTTCTACCATACTCCCACTACTGTTTTCTGAAAAAATCCATTTTTATTAAAACTGTGGCGAGTCAAGAACAATATCACTATTGATCTTCCAGATGGTAGAAAGTCAACCCTCGTCATACCCTGGGTCAACCCACAACAACCATTACAGAAACGTGCCTTGAGTTGTCCAGTGTCTGGTTTTAATCATAAGCCGGACAACTCCCCGTACCTTAACATCGTTAAGATATGAACTGTTCTATATCCAATATAGAACCAGAGACACTGATTTAAGAACCAGATTCAAATCATTCAGCTGTCTCCAGTGCATGTCTACTAAATGGAAAGAGGCCGATTAGCGTTACTCAACTTAGGAATGCTTCCAACTATGAGTAACCTGAAAGAGAAGCAAGTTCTCTTAACCATTACTATCAACTGAATACCATACACAAGTATCTACATCTTCGATCTCTTTGAAGAATCCCGATACTTGCAATACCTGGTTCTCTACTTTATTCAAATACCTATAACTTCTCAAAATTCGGACCCTGTGTTTCCACGAAACACCTGTCTAAAAACTAGAGAAGTCATAAGTAAACCGAATATAGTACGAGGACCAACCCCTCTGTCCTGATGGACCCTGGACAACATACAATACTCTGTATAAGTCCCTTGAGTCTGATAACTCATTCACTGTATGTCGTAGGTTGAAAACTGTACTTATGGTTAAGAAGAATTACACCGTTGTTCAATGCTCCTTACCTAACCATCCACTGATATAGGTAAATGTCATAGACATAATATCAAAAAGGTATATCTCACTCTATAAAAATAGACGTACAGATATGTCAATTTGAAATTGGTGCATAACAGCGGATATTCAAAACCAAATATTTGCCGACCGGCAAACAGCCCAGGTGATCTCCTCAAATATCACCGATTACAACGAATCCCGATATAATAAAGATGATCACCCAATTCCCAATAACCTACTCCCACTCATCATCTGTAAGACCATACAGATGTGAGAATCATACCTGGTAAATACATACCCTGGAGTAAGTATCTAATCGGGAAATCAGTTTTCCTTTAATAGTACACAGTGAAACTGAAACATTGAAATGTTTCGATGGGGTATCCCGGTATTCCTAGTAATGCCTCTTCCAGATTCACGACTGTAACCGTATAATTCTTTGCATCTCTCCAAATCCCTTCATATGTCTTTAGTCATTACCTTCTGTACACCCCTTTAGGCCAAATGGTTTCTTCTTTCCCTACCGTTCGGCACCAGCCTATGGTTTGGAAGAAGACTATCCAATAAGCATAATGGGTGTACTGTCCCAATCCTAGGAACACTCGCAATGCGAGAGAAGGTGAAGATAAAAGACACCTGAATAAACCTTATTCCTATTTCTCCTGAACCAGAATCCATCCCCGAACTGGAACAAGTTCCTTTCGAGTTCGTATATAACCATACGATGGAGTATCCAATAAACTGTGGATCTTCGTAGTGATACGGAGTGTCCTGGAGAAATACAAAGGTGAAGTGGGAGTGGTAATGAAATACCTGGTTTTGTCGTGAATATCAGTCGCAGTTTACTTTGCCCTCTTACTAATCCCTTGCTTTGTCTTAACTTGATACCTTCTGTACACCATCATCAGGCTAATTGATTTTCTTCATTCCCTACCGTTCGGCACCAGCCTAAGGTTTGGAAGAAGACTATCCAATTTGCGTAATAGGTGTACTATCTCCTAAACCAAGGAGTACTCGCAGCCTGAGAGAAGGTAAAAGGAAAAGACAACTGAATAGTCCTATCCGTTTTCTCCAGAACCGGAAACCATCCTCGAATAAATTCCTTCGAGTTCGTATCTAACCATACGATGGTTTTGTCCAATGGAAGTGGAACGTTCGTAGTAATACGGGGTGTCCTGGAGAAAGAGGTAAAAGTAGGAGTGGCAATGAGGTTTGCAACTCTGACAATTCAAAAGCCAGTGTTTAAGAATGTTCGGTCAATTTTAGTCTCTGAGTCATAGTCTTAGGGTCGGGTCAATGGTCGCTGCCGAAGAGAGAGAGAAAAGAAACACTCAGCGTGCACTCTAACCTAGATCAGAATGGTTACCAATTTATCTAATCTGAAAACCTCCCACTGTAACCTCAAATTCTTCTCCAAACCCGAAAGAAGAATTAGTCGGGATCACCCGAGGAGTAAACCAACTCATCAGTGGGAATCGGGATCCAACTATCATCGCATGAAAACGTGATGGAATCCGCTCACGTCATCACACTCCAGAAGGTATGCGCATATTTGGCAAGTTTCAGTTCTTTTGAAACTCCCGATGTGGATTTTTGCCCCATACTCTTATGACCTTGGCGTGAGGTCAAAATATCATAATTCACATGTCAAGTTATACCCATCATTGTCCAGGTTAATTTGAACCCACCCGTACATATCCTTGACGTAGGCCAAAATAGTAGTACGACTGTCCCAAACCAACGCATCTATCTATGCAACAGATAAATACCCGGCAGCTACCAAACACTATGCCTTGGCGTGAGGTCAAAATACATAGCTTGAATACTACCGAATATTTAACTGAAATGATGGAGGGCTACGAATGGTTTCTGGCGAAAACCTTTAACATAATGAACTTGATATCGTTGAAGGAACGGATAGCTTTTATAAAAATATAGTGACGAAAACCTTTGCTAAAGAGGTCACTCCCGATGAAGGGATCTCGGCTCTTTCCCCGTAGAATGAGGTGCAGGATATTCCAACTGAATACCATAATGCAAAGCAAAAATAATCGGCTATAGTGAAGTTATTGCCCTGACGCAAACCTTTTGTCCAAGGGGTCACTCCCGGTGAAGGGATCTCGGCCCTTGCCTCGTCGACTGAGGAGCAGGATATTCCAACTGAATACCACGATGCAAAACAAAAGTGAACGTCCTTGCAATAACAGCTTTTTGAAAAGTGTTCCAACAACATCAGATTAGGTTTGTTTTTAACTTGCACTGATCCGAATCAACGCAGTCCCATCAATTGATCACACCAAAAAAGAACGAAAATATACTGATGTACGTATATGCCATCCGCATTCGCCACTGGGTCCCGTCATTACCCGTTAGGTTAGCTAACTAACGACAAAGCGGGGACTGGACTAGCGCGGATGCAAAACATATACGACATCTACTAGTATATATATACCAATATATTATATTTCGCTCAAGGCGTGATAAAAAATGCAACATCACAGAAATGTACAGCATCACAGAACAATACAGATATCTGGGATCCCTGGGTTTCACAGAGCCACTACTGAAACCCGACGTTCCCCTGGTCGTGTGGATAGCCTGTGCAATGAAATTCTAGACCCCTACGGGCGCGGCAAGTTACCCGCCAAAACCTGAAGCGAGGCAGCCCCCTTCAGCAACGTGAATGGACCACCCAGCACTTCACGGAATCCGGTAACTTGGGCACCCCTCCAGGGTCAACCTGTACCCCCTACGAGTGCGGCGAATAGCCCGCCAATTCTAGAGTAAAGCCCCCTCCGTCCCAATGCCATGAGATGCGGGCTTGTTGCCCTCTAGAACCCGGCTATCCGTGCACCCCTCCGCGGGGCAATCCTAGTACAGAAAGTAAAATATACATACAACGGGTATATCGACCGCAACCTGGTCGTGCCCCAAAATAATAATACAAACAGGCAGTGACGGCAGTCCACATATCGGACGCTCGCCCCGCAATATCAAATGTACATAATACAACAAAACTGTACTACCACTGCAACCAGGCTATCCCCCACGACCAATCCGCAACATCACGGCAAAATCACAGAACATCAACGTGAATGTCACGTTCGCAAATCCGTTTAACCGGGCTATAGCAGTTAGACAGGATTTACCGATCAAGTGACATTCACGGTCGCAGATATAATGTAAATACTGTGAAATAATGTGTTTTTAATATCCGATCGATCAAAATTATAAGTGGGCCCCAAGTACTACTGTAGCACATCAAGAAATTCTGGGCCCAAACTTAATATTCCAAAAAACCTATTTCCACTCAGGAGCATTCTGTAAAATTTTGGGGCCATGAACAGTCAAGACTGCGGCGGAACCGCGGCCCAAGCATGGCATTGGCTGCGGTTCCACGGTCGAAAAGTGAGATCATGCAATAAAAATTTCACAGAATTCTTATAACTCCCTGCACTGTATTCTGAGACTACCTGAAAAAAATTTCGAGCCAGAAAAAATTCGACAGAAAACTGATGCGGTGAAAAATGCGGTTTTGGGATTTTTGTTCGATCGGAAACGTAAAACACATTAGACAAAGCTAGACTATATTAATGGCGAGTCTCTGATACCACTGTAAGTGCAGGGCGGCGCCCCGGCCTCCATCCCGAGGCCAAATGCGGAAGCGATGGTTAACTTTAATTTTCTTGAACCGGCACCACCGCGCACTAAAAACCCGGATCGTACCATTAACTAGTCCTAGCTAACTACAAGATGGGGAAAAGAGATATACCGAGCGATCCGTGTCCTCCGGTCTTCTCGCCGTCGTCCCGATCTCCCGCGGAATGTCCGGTCTCCACCTCCTCGCCGGAAAGGCACCACGTCGCCTGCTTCTTTTACGGGCTCCCACCTCTATACCGAGGCAACTCGAAAACGAAGCTGGCGAGTCGACTTGCCCAAGATTTGCTGTAGAACAGTCCAAGAAGCGCAAAAGCGCAGTTCATGAGTGCAAGGCACTGTTCAGTAGCGCAAAGCGTATCTGATCAAATTTGTTATCAGAGAACAAATTTATGTTTTTCTTTTAAAGGAGGCTTTGCCTCAAGAACAAAAGTTCTTGTTTATAAAAGGGCTCTGCCTTTGTAGATCAAGGATCTGTAAATGAAGTAAATAGTTCTTTTATTTTTATGATTAGATCTTTTGATCTTTTTCTTTTTATCAAAGACCTTGGTCTTTTGTAGATCCGTGATCCTTTAAGAAGATAGTTCTTCTTTTTTAATGAGATGATTTCATCTCTGTTGTTCAAGAATTAATTCTTTACCTTGAAGAAATGATCTTCTTTTTCTAAGAGTTTGCTGTTCTTTCTCTTTGAGTTTTTCTCAAAGTTTGCAGGGGGGTTTCTCTATATGAGACTTGAAGTCTTGGGGCCTTTATATAGGGCCAATTGATTTGTCAAATCAGTTTTAAGAGATCTTTCTCTGATTGATTTGGGAATATTTCCCACCGTTGGATCTTTGATCCTAGGGCTTCTGCTTTGCAGAAGATAATTTTCTTGTTTTAATAAGATTGGAAAGATCTTTCCATAATAGAATTTTAATTCTGATTAATTAATAATTTATTATTATTAGATCTTTTGATCAAACGGTGGGGAATTTTTAATTCCAGCGCTGGCGCACCTTGCGCTAGTGCACCTACGTTCGACACGTGGCGCGCAGCGCAGAGCGCAGCGCAACTGCGCTAGCGCACCCGTTTTTGACACGTGGCGTGCAGCGCAGAGCGCTGGATCTGAAGCGTTGCTTCAATTTTTGACTTTAGAATTTCAATACAGAGTTTTGCTCTGATTGGGGAAAGGAAGCGTCGCTTCATTCCAAATCTTGGAATTTGAACAGAGCTTTACTCTGCTTGGGGAAACAAATGCCCCCCCACCGTTGCGCTTACGTGGTCCACACGTGAGCGCAGCGGTGGCAACATCTGAGCCCTTGAATCAACTCAGAAGTTGAAGAGGCGGCTTAACGCCTATAAATAGGACCTTTGGTCCTCTGGATGATTATCATCTTCTTTGAGAATTTTGTTCAGAGCACAGCTCTCTTGTTTAAGAATTTCTCAAGAGCAAAAAACTCTTTCCAAATTTAGGTAAAATTTTAATAAATTTTAATAAGTTAGGGTTTTACCTATTAACAAAGCCTTGCTCTTTGTAGATCTTTGATCTACAGAAAACCCATTTAGGGTTTTATTGGCGGAGCTTTGCTCTCATGAACCCATAGATCTAAAGAGATCTTTTGGGGTTTCTCAGCCCCTGAACAGAGCCTTGCTCTTCTGAATCATGTGTAGATTTCTTAATTTTTGATGAAGAACTCTTAAGAGTTTTCTCATGGATCTTGAAGATCACAGAATTTTTAATTCATAAAAAATTAATTTTAATCAATCCTTGATGGATTTTTCCATCATCATTACAGAGCCAGGCTCCTAACCTTCTCGGGGAATCTTCTCAAATTCCTTTCATAATTGACTTTGACATGTGTCATTCCTGTCTGCAGAGCCTTGCTCTCGAGGAATTTAACTCCTTGACCCGAAGGATTGCTTATTAAATGAGATTCCCTTTTTAGGATTTCTCAATGATTCGAATTTATTAGGTATCATAATTAGAATTCGTTTTCTCCATAGGGATATCATGAGCCGTTTAAATCCCTGCGCCTGTTTTGCTTAATCATTCTGTCCGCTAATTCTTGTTAATTTTCTTTTCCAGGAGTTATGGACGCTCACATGTATGACCTTGACGAGATCAACTCTTACGGAGACATTCGCTCACTCGGTCGTTCTCAAAATCGAGAATTCACAAATGCCCAGTGTGCCGAAATCATGAGTCGCTTTGACGCATACGATGGTCGACTGCTTTCTCGACGTTCCTCTCTCTTGAAGCTTATCGTGGGAGCGATCTGGGAGGCGCTTCCTTTATTCTGTACCGGCGTGCCACTTAAGGCATTGGATGCTGCCGAGGATAAGGTGCACTCGGTGTATCTAATGGGCCTAATCTCAAAGAAACGGTGAGACAACCTTATCGATCTTCTGCATCAAGCTTTTCAACAGTCGGCAATACTTGCTGCCTATCGGAGGGTGGAGGACATCCGTGAGGATCCCGACGCTTGCGATCACGAAAGAAAGTATACTAGGATGGTTCGAAAGGCCTGGAAGATTCTGAACAAAGTCACTTTTGAATTCCTCAATCCGTGTCCTGGATTTGAGATTTTGCCATTGTAATCATCTTGATAATGTTTTTTGTTTACTGCTTTCATAATTGTAAGAATTTTTTCGCAGTATGAATGGCAAATTTCTCATTTCAGCTTGTTTTATTTTATGTATTAAATCTTTTGCACATGCATGAATGGGTATGCTTCAAACGCTTAATTAAATGCAAATTAGATGTTCTTTCCGTCGCTTTCTTCTCTTTTTCGTTATCAGCATGTCACCTTAGCAAACATGGTCGGCAGATGATAGAGTGAGCATCTTGTCTTCGCTTCTTCGAGGGGTGGTGATGGCTTAGGAAACAGGGTTAGGATCTGTCACCTAAGACTTTTCAATTTTATGAGCCGTGAGGGTCTCATAAAAATTTTCTCCCTGCGAGTCGTGAGGATCTCGTAGGTGTATTTTCTCCTTAGGAATTGTAAGGATTCCTAAGTGCGTTTTTCCTTATAAGTCGTAAGGATCTTATAAGAGAGTTTTCTTCCTTACGAATCGAGAGGACCCGTAAGTGTTTAGTGGGATAGACATGTAGATGACGTATTTCCGAAACGTGGTCATATGGATGATGTATTTCCGTGATGGGGTCATGTGGATGGCGTATTTCCGAGCGGGGTCATGTGGATGGTGTATTTCCGAACGGGGTCATGTGGATGACGTATTTCCGAGCGGGGTCATGTGGATGACGTATTTCCGAACGGGGCCATGCGGATGACGTATTTCCGAGCGGGGCCATGTGGATGACGTATTTCCGAACGGGGCATGTGGATGACGTATTTCCGAACGGGGCATGTGGATGACGTATTTCCGAGCAGCGGGGTCATGTGGATGACGTATTTCCGAACGGGGTCATATGGATGACGTATTTCCGAACGGGGTCATGTGGATGACGTATTTCTGAGCGGGGTCATGTAGATGATGTATTTCCGAGCGGGGCCATGTGGATGACGTATTTCCGAGCGGGGCCATGTGGATGACGTATTTTCGAGCAGGGCCATGTGGATGACGCATTTCCGAGCGGGGCCATGTGGATGAAGCATTTCCGAGCGGGGCCATGTGGATGACGCATTTCCGAGCGGGGCCATGTGGATGACGCATTTCCGAGCGGGGCCATGTGGATGACGCATTTCCGAGCGGGGCCATGTGGATGACGCATTTCCGAGCGGGGCCATATGGATGACGCATTTCCGAGCGGGGCCATGTGGATGACGTATTTCCGAACGGGGCCATGTGGATGACGTATTTCCGAACGGGGCCATGTGGATGACGTATTTCCGAACGGGGCCATGTGGATGACGTATTTTCGAGCGAGGCTATATGGATGACGTCGCGTCTGTTGTAATGAGACGAATATCGAAGTGGTCTTCAGGTTGTCTGTGAACCGTTGAGATTTGGCTTCTTCTTCCGATGGTGCCTGGGGAAGGAAAGTGTGATTCCTTCTTTGTTTGCGCCCCTGGATTGTGTACAGGGATTGATGTAATATCACCTGTAGGGCATAAATTTTATTTTATTTTATTTCTTTCTGCGATGCTCTATCATTTCAGCTTTTATATCGCGAAGGTCGCGATTGCCCAATCATTTCGGCTATCTTCGCGGTGCCCAAATATTTCGGCTATTTATTTTATAATTATTTTTTTACTTGCTGCTTTTTATTGCGAGTTGCCCAATCATTTCGGCTATTTTGCATGCATACATTTTTTACTTGCTGATTTTATTACAAGTTGCCCCATCATTTCGGCTATTTCGTATGCATGTGTGGCTCGCTAGCTTCTTGCTGCAAGCTTGGAATTAGACACCGATTTTGGTATCAGTACCGCCAACTGGGATGTTGTCAGGAGCGAATCATCATTTGCCTCTGTCGATGTCGAACAAAGGTGGCTTAGCGATCAGGGTTAGGATCCTGTCGACTAAGGCTTTTGACTTCATGAGCCCGTAGGGTGTTTTTCGTCACCCCATTGAGATAGGAATACGCGCGCGCTTGTTAGGCGTACTACAGATTCCCCCTGTCTAGGGTAGGCTGGGGTTTATTGAATGTGGGGCTCCGAATCTCCGGCAGCCGTGGACTAAGCTGCCGTTAATTACCCCTCGCCTTTGGGGCGAGGGAACCTCCGATTAACGGGTTAAACCGGTCATGCGAACTCAATGTGCAGTGTATGTGTGTGTTGTTTTGGAAGGGGGTTTTAGATATATCGGGAGCCACGCAGAGTTTTTACGGGGGTCCCGCTATCCGGATAGCGGGCTGGGGGTCAAGGGGGCTAGCAGCCCCCTTGCGGGGTGCGGGGCAGCGTCCAGGCCCAAAATTTTTTGGAGGGGAACAGTGTTGTGGAGTGTGTGTGTATCTGTACATATGTATACATGTATGCATATATAAAAAAGGGAAAAAGCGCCCAAAGGGCGCGTGGGGTCAGCGCCTTGAGCGCTGTGCGCTTACGTGCTGTGCGCTTAGGCGCTAGCGCGCCACGTGTCGGTATGTGGGCGCTTTGCACTTGAGCGCTGGGCGCTTGAGCGCAGGCGCGCCACGTGTCGGCACGTGGGCGCTTTGCGCTTGAGCGCAGGGCGCTGGAGCGCAGGCACGCCACTTGTCGGCACGTAGGCGCTTTGCGCTTGAGCGCCGGGCGCTCGAGCGCTAGCGCACCACGTGTCGGCACGTGGGCGCTTGGCACGTAGGCGCTTGGCGCTTGAGCGCCGGCGAGAAAAAGAGGCTTTTAGCCCCAGAAATTCTCGAAAGAGAAATCAGAGTGGAGTTAAACTCCTAAGATGTTTTGGGGTTGATGAAAGGGGTTCTTCTTCTTTCTCCTCTGGTTGCTGGATCTTAAAGATCAAGAGATATGAGATTTTAAAAATCTATTCTTTTTGAGATCTAATGGAAGATCTGAATTCCCCTTTATGGGTTTTGTGGTGAAAAACTATTTAGTTTTATAAAATGAAGAGTAAAACTCTTGATTTAATTCAAAAGAAAGAAGAAGGTTTTGGAATCTTGAGGAAGGAGAAAAGATCTCAGATCTAAATTTTTTTGGAGAGAGAAAAAAAGTTGTGAGATATTTTCATTATCCATGCCTTTATAGGCTATACACTTTACACATAGCCCCTTGGGCTTCACAAAATGGTATTTTGCCTATCCCATGGCTCATGTGCCATTTCTTTTTGCACATAAGCCATGGGCTTTACAAAAATTTGGCTTTATGCCTAATTTTCTTACATTTATCCATAAAATAAAATAAAAGAAATACAACAAAATTATTTATTACAAAATTTTTATCTTGGCATGAGGGGAGGCCGGCCGCTTCATGCTCGGGCTCGACCCGGGCATGGGCCCACTAGATCTGGGCTTGGGCCACTTGGCTTGGGGTTGACTTTGATTTTGACTTGGTCAACCGGGGTGTAAATTTTTACCCCAACAAATTACCCCCCATCAATAAATGCACACCACATATGTGGGTCGTGTGCATGAAATTGATGGATCTTCTTTTACTTGGAGGTGACCTGATTTGGTTCCCGCTTTTTAGGAAGCTGGCACTGCCCTTTTTACGACATGGACGGTCGTTGCTTGACATGTCTCCGAGACAGAGTGTCCGTGATAGACGTTTTCTTGGCCCGGAGTGATCTGGTTCCCGCTTTGTAGGAATCCTGCGCTGCCCTTTTTACGACATGGACGGTCAATGTTGCCCTTTGTGCGATTTGGACGGTCGATGCTGCCCTTTTAGCGACTTGGACGGTCGATACTGCCCTTTTTGCGACTTGGACAGTCGGTGCTGCCCTTTTAGCGACGTGGACGGTCGGTGCTGCCCTTTTTGCGACGTGGACGGTCGATGCTGCCCTTTTTGCGACTTGGATGGTCGATGCTGCCATTTTAGCGACGTGGACGGTCGGTGTTGCCCTTTTTGCGACTTGGAGTTCGGTGCTGCCATTTTAGCGATTTGGACGGTCGGTGCTGCCATTTTAGAGACGTGGACGGTCGATGCTGCCCTTTTTGCTACTTGGACGGTCGATGCTGCCATTTTAGTGACGTGGACGGTCGGCGCTGCCATTTTAACGACTTGGACGGTCGGTGTTGCCCTTTTTGCGACTTGGACGGTCGGTTCTGCCCTTTTTGCGACTTGGACGGTCGCTGCTGCCCTTTTAGTGACGTGGACGGTCGGTGCTGCCATTTTAGAGACGTGGACGGTCGATGCTGCCATTTTAACGACGTGGATGGTCGGTACTGCCATTTTAACGACTTGGACGGTCGGTGCTGCCCTTTTTGCGACTTGGACGGTCGGTTCTGACCTTTTTGCAACTTGGACGGTCGTTGCTGCCCTTTTAGTGACGTGGACGGTCGGTGCTGCCATTTTAGCGACGTGGACGGTCGATTCTGGATTTGACTTGCCCCGCTTCTTGCGGCGTCAAGGATGAAGTTGACTTGTTTCCGAGGTGGAATTTGATTCTGCCAGGGAGGTCATTGGTTGTTTGACTTGATGTGACTTGGGTTGATATCAGCATCGCTACGCTGGAATATGGTACCAGGAGCGAATCATCATTTGTCATGACAGGATTTGGGGATTTTGGTTTTGGTTTGGCATCAGTATCGCTGCACTGGAATATGAAACCAGGAGCGAATCATCATCTGCCATGAGGAGATTTCCCTCGTTCCCAGTTTAACGACTTAGGGGTCATCTATTCCCAGTTTAACGACTTAGGGGTCATCTGTTCCTAGTTTAAAGACTTAGGGGTCTATTGGATTGGAGTTTGGGATTTTGGGGTTAGGGTAGGCATCAGCGTTGCTAACACTGAAGCACACGTGCCAGGAGTAATTCATCATTTGCCTATTCCTGTTGGGGGAGCGATGGCTTAGGAGACAGGTTTAGGTCCCTATCACCTAAGGTTTTTCAATTTTATGGGCCGTGAGGGTCCCATAAAAGCATTTTCTCCCTACGAGTCGTAAGGATCCCGCAGGTGTATTTTCTCCGTAGGAGTCGTGAGGACTCCTAAGTGTGTTTTTCCTTTATGAGTCGTAAGGATCCCACAAAGGTTTGTTCTCCTCATGTATCGTGAGGACACATGGGTGGGTCTTCTCAATGGAGCATAATTCCAAAGGCGGAGACCAGCCGCGTAACTGGTGATTGTGGTGGGGCATGGGTATGACGAGAATTATTTGAGCCCGTGGATTGTATACGGCAGTCAATTTAGGGACTGGCCATAGAGCTGGAGAATTTTGAGAAATTGGATTTTGGTTAGCGTCTGCATTGCTACACTGGAATATGGTACCAGTAGCGACTCATCATTCGCCGTTTGGGGACTTGGAATTTGGATCTTGTTTGGCATCAGCATTGCTGTACTGGAATAATGCCATGAGCAACTCATCATTTGCCTTGGGAGGACTTGGGATTTGGGTTTTTGGTCGGCATCAGCACCGCTAACACTGAAGCGAAATGCCAGGAGCGACTCATCATTTGTCGTTGCCCGTTGGGGAACGATGGCTTAGGAGACAGGTTTGGGTCCCTATCACCTAAGGCTTCTCAATTTTATGAGCCATGAGGGTCTCATAAAAGCATTTTCTCCCTACGAGTCGAGAGGATCTCGCAGGTGTATGTTCTCCTTAGGAATCGTGAGGATTCCTAAGTGTGTTGCTCCTTTATGAGTCGTAAGGATCTCACGCAGGGGTTTTCTCCTCACAAGGTCGAGAGGACTTTGCGAGTGTGTTCATCTCTTTTCACGAGTTTGCGCCCTTTCGGGTTTTCACAAACTCGCCGGTACTCCTGCTGTTTTTACTCACGGAGCCCTTTCGGGTTTTCATCCGTGCCCGTTTTGCTTGTGGACATACCTTCTTTTTTTTGCCGCTGGTGGGACTTTAAAAATAGTCTCACCGGCAGGATTTGGGAGAGATAGGGGTCATTTACGCCCGTGGATTGTATGCGGTTTTGCAGGATGTATGATCCAGACCGTAGGGCTGATGTGCTCAATTCGCCTACGACTTGGAGCATTCACGTATAGTATTTCTTGAGATATCGGCTATTAATGGGTGGCATGGGCCTTTCTCCCTCGGCACTTATTAGTTGGTAGGATCCTCCGTCGAACACTTTTTCGATGACGTATGGTCCTTCCCAGTTTGGCTCGAATTTTCCATTGGCATGTCGATTGGGGATGATCGGTCTCTTAAGGACCAATACCAATTCTCCTTTCTTGAAAGCGCGGAGACGGGTTATCTTGTTATAGGCCCGTGACATTTAGGCTCGGTACAGCTCCAGGTTTTGCTGCACCGCGAGCCTCTTTTCTTCGAGCGCGTCGAGCTCTTCAAGCCGAAGGAGCACGTTTTCCTCTTCCGTCAACTCATGTTGGATGGCCATTCTTAAACTTGGAACCTCGATTTCGAGGGGGAGGATCGCCTCCACTCCGAAGAGCAATGAGTATGGAGTGGATTGAGTTGGAGTACGGTGCGTGGTACGATATGCCCACAACGTCTCGTGAAGCTTAAGACTCCAGTCTCTCTTGTTGGCTGAAGCATTTTTCCTCAGGAGCTTGCATAGAGTCTTATTGAAGGCTTCGGCTAGCCCATTGGCTCTTGGATTATAGATGGAGGAATATCTCCAGTCTATCTTGTGCTGAGTAGCGAACCTTGAGACATTGAAGCTCTTGAAAGAGGGCCCGTTGTCAGAAATGATTCTTCTTGGTGTACCGAAGCGGTATAGAATATTATGCTGGAAGAATGTCAGAATATCTTTCGTCTTGACTTCTTTTAGCGGGACAGCTTCAGCCCATCTGGAGAAGTAGTCTGTCGCGGCCAGTATGAACCGGTGGCCTTTGGATGATGGAGGATCAATTAGGCCAATAATGTCGGTGCCCCAGACTTCGAAGGGCCACGACGCCACCGTAGGATGCAACGGATTGGAATGCTTGTGAATGAAATCACCATGGATTTGGCAGATCTGATATTTCTTTGCATGCTCTCTACAATCCCGTATCATGGTGGGCCAGTAATACCCAAGCCGTTTGATTTGAAGTCGCATCTTAGGGCCAGATTGGTGAGCACCGCAAACGCCCGAGTGAACATCTTTCATGACCTTTTGGGCTTCAGCCAATGACAGACACCTGAGCCAGAGTTGGTCATATGACCTGCGGTATAACGTGTCATTTACAAACATGTATCGGAGAGCTCTTTTCTTCAGCTGAATCCTCGCAGATTTTTCTTCGGATAGCTTGTCGTATCGGAAGTACTCTATGAAGGGTTCCCTCCAATCGGGCTCGTCTTGGATGATCGAAGCTTCTTCGGCAGGACTGCTCTTCTGTTCCGCGCTTTCCACTTTGCGTAGAGAGACTAGGGGTAGAATTTGTCGGCTCCTGACTGTGATCAGAATTTCGTCCATGTCAGGATCAGCCAGCTCCTTAGCTAAGCGAGCGAGTACGTCAGCCTTTCCATTCAACGCTCTAGGGACTCTCATTAGTTCAATGTGAGTGAACCGTTTCATGAGTTCCACCACTCGGCCTCTGTACCGAGATAACTCGAGTTTGTATATCTTATAGTCGCCGCTTACTTGGTTGACGACAAGTTGGGAGTCACCGTAAACCCGTAGCCGAAGGACTTCCATTTCTATGGCGAGCTCCAGACCAGCTATCAGAGCTTCATACTCAGCTTCATTGTTTTTTCGAGGCTTGGTGAGAGCAAAGGAACGCCGTAGGGTTCCCATCGATGGCGTGATGAATACCAATCCTATCCCTGCTTTTATCTCCGGGACGCTTGATTTGCTGGAGGTCCTTATTGATGAGGCTCCATCGAAGTAGAGCTCCCAACATGGCTCATCTTCCTCGAGGTGCAGTACTTGTTCGTCGGGTAACTCACAATTTAGCAGGACCCTTCTGGTATGGGATGAGCAGCGAGAAAGTCTGCAAGAGCTTGCCCTTTTACTGCTTTCTGAGGAGTATAAACTATGTCAAACTCAAGTAGCATGACAGCCCATCTTGACATTCTACCGGCTAGGCTTGCTTTGGTCATTAAGTGTTTGAGTGGGTCGACCCTAGAGATCAACATAACCCGATGAGCGAGCAGATAGTGCCTCAGCTTCTTCACAGCAAATATCATAGCCAGGCATTGCTTTTCGATCGGGGAATAGTTGTGTTCCGTCCCGACTAAAGTTCGACTGAGGTAGTAGAGGGCATTCTCTTTTCCCTCCTCGTTGTTCTGGACACGGAGCGCACCGAGTGACTCATCTAGCACGGCAGTGTAGAGAATCAGCGGTTTATTTGGAATAGGAGCGGCCAACACTGGAGGGTGCAACAAGTACTGTTTGATACTTTCGAACGCTTCTTGACATTTGGCGTCCCAGATAAAAGGAGCTCCTTTCTTCATGAGCTTTGAGAAGGGCCTACATCTCCCCGATAAATTTGATATAAACCTTCGTATATAAGCAAGGTTGCCTTGAAAAGATCTTAGCTGTGTCAGGCTCTTTGGAGGGGGCATCTCCATGATGGCCTTTATCTTTGATGGGTCAACTTCGATCCCTCGATGTCGGACTATGAAACCCAGGAATTTTCCCGATGACACGCCAAAAGCGTATTTTAGAGGATCCATCTTCAGATCGTATTCCCTCAGTCTGGTGAGAACGGTCCTAAGATCTTGGATATGATCGGCCTTGGTTTTAGTCTTGACGACCAGATCATCAACATAATATTCGACGACTTTATGAATTAGGTCATCAAAGATATTGGTCATTGCTCTTTGGTACGTAGCACCTGCGTTCTTCAGTCTGAACGGCATCACCTTGTAGCAGTATAATCCGATCGGGGTTCGGAATGCTGTGTGCTTCTCATCCTCAGAGGACATCTTGATCTGATTATATTCAGACGAGCCATCCATAAAGGTGAACAACTCATAATTTGAGGTGTCATTGACCATCATTTCCATGACCGGTAGCGGAAAGTCGTCTTTAGGACATGCCTTGTTGAGGTCCCTGAAATCGACACAAACTCGGATCTGCCCATTTTTCTTCTTCACTAGGACTATGCTTGCGATCCAGTCCGCATATTTCTCTTCCCTGATGAAGCCGGCATTGATGAGCTTCTTGGTTTCCTCGATGACCATTTCTTCTAGTTCCCTTCTCATTCGTCGAGGAGCTTGTTTGACTGGCTTAGCATCATGAGATATCGCCAGCTTATGCACGGCCACTTCAGGGGAAAGGCCAGGCATTTCTTTGTATGTCCACGCGAAGCAGTCGACGAACTCATGCAGCAGGGCAATTATCTGCTCTTTCATTTCCTCCGACAAGAGCGAGCTGATGTAGGTCGGCCTTGGATCATCGGGCGTTCCTAAGTTAATCTCGGTTAGCTCGTCAAAGGTTGCTTGTCCGCCATCTTCGAGCTCTTGAGGAGCTTCTTCTGGCTCGGTTAGCTCGTCTTCATCATTTGACTCTTCGCTGGCTTCCCCAATATGGGTCATATAGAATGCCTTAGAATCAGGCTGGATGAAACCTATGCCCCACCTATCTGGAATTCGTCCATCGATGAGTGCTCGGACCTGAGATGGATGCCATAGCCCTTCGTAAAACTTTGCTTCGGACTCTGTTTGATATAACCGGCATCCGCGCTTTTTAAAGTATTCCCGCATCTCGGGCGCATAGTATCTGGGATTGAGGACGGCTCTTATGCCTCTCTCATATGGAAGGCACGCGACAAACAAATCGTCCGGGTGCACAACGGGGTTTGACCCATAAAACAGGATGCCTTTCTGCCCACTTTTCCTTCCGGGGACGTAGAAAGTTTTTAGCTGGTCCACGGTGGAGACTGACAACGCATCGAGCTTTTTGCACATCTGCTCCGGTACCCTTGTGACAGTTAGAGACCCTTCTGCAATTTCGAAGGTCTCTCGTAGTTTCGCTTGTTGCATGGGGGTCCAATCTGCACCGCTGTTGCACGGCAGGTCCTCTTCCTCTGACTCTTCAGTGTCGCTGCCAAGATGAGGGCGGAGTTTGCTGCTAGATGGGGCTTCGGTAACAGATTCGTCTGTATCGCTACCGAAACGAGGGCGAGTTTTACAGAAGGACGGACTTCCAGCGTCGGACTCATCAGTGTCGCTGCCAAAACGCGGGCGCACTTGGGCGTTTTTGCTTTTGAAAGTGACAGCCGGCTCAGATTTGCTTTTGAGTCTTGGGGCCACTCTATCCTCAGTCAGTTGTGGCTTAGCATTTTGGTGGTTCATAAAGTACCGAGAATCTTCATATCGGACTTCATGCACACCAAACGGCTGGATGTCTCCGTCAATGCGTCTTTCTTCACCATTTTTAGTATACTTCATGCATTGATGGAGAGTTGATGGGACGATGCCGTAATCATGGAGCCACGGCCGTCCCAAGAGAATCTTATAAGACGTGTCAGCGTCGATCACGTATATCTTAGCTTTAGTTTGCAGATCCCCGAATTTGATTGGCAAAGCTATAGACCCCAGAACATGCTGGCGGTTTTGATTGAAGCCTTGAATGACAATCCTTTCCCTTGACAGGTGTCGGACGTCCATTGACAAACTCTTCAGTGTTCGCAAGTTCATGATGTTCACTGAGGACCCCGGATCAATCAATATGCGATTAATCCGATCCCCGTCGCTGTACCCGGTCACGTAAAGTGGCCGATTATGCTCAGCCGTTCCCGGTAGCAAGTCTTCATCCTTAAACGTGACTGCGGCGGCTTGCAAAGTGTACTGAGCTTCTTTCATATTAATTTCCGCAAAGCGAGCCTGATACCGCTCAGGGTTTTGTAGAGCATGAATGAGAACATCTCTAAGCTCTTGAGATAGAACCAAGGCATTGTAGATGCTAAGGAGAGACGGAAGCTTTCGGAGGTGAGCCAAAACATTATAGTCTACTGGGGAAGGATATGAGTTTTCATCAGCCAGTTCTCTGCCATCTTCATCATTAGCCACCTGTTTTTCCTTCCCTTTTGGGGCGTTGCCCTGATTCGGCGGTAGAGCCCTGCCGCTTATGAGCTGGATTTGATTGGCCTTTGTGACGAGCTCCTCGTCCTCTTCGGGAAAACAGAGCTCCTCCTTAGAGTCGCTGCCAAGATGGATGGCATAGCAGGTCACTACTGGGATCTCTTCATTGGGGTCTTCTTCTAACTCCTCCAGAATTTCAGCCGCTCGTATAGGGAGGAACTCCTTCAATTGAATCAGAGTTCTTTCCTTCTGTTATATTCTTCGAGGGAATCGATATACTTTTGAATGGTCGATCTCCCTGCAGACTCTTTTTCGCGCCGAGCCGCACTCTTCTTCTTCTTCTTGAGCTTCTTGGATTTTGAGCCCGATGGGGCCGTATTGGCAGCTGGGCTGGTAGGCTTCTTCTGTCCTTCCCATTCTGTCCTGGGCTCTTTCTGAAGCAGCTTTAGCATCTTCCTCGTCTTATTAGATACGTGCTTACTCCAAGGAGGCTGCGGCGAGTCGGTCTAATTTCTCAGGGCAGAGGGTTCGGCTGTCTGCTCCCAGAAGGCTTCAGCTTCTGTCTGTATAAAGTTGGTGGTTGCAACTTGATTGTTCACCAACACACTTTTGGACAGCTCGATCTCTCCAGCCTTATACTGCTTCTCGACCCAGTCTTTGAAGATATAGCAATCCTCGATCGCATGGCTCACTACTCGGTGGTACAGGCAACACAGAGGATTGTCGGCCATTTTTGCTTCTTGGGGTCTTTTCGACTCCGGCAATTGTAGGCCGTTGTTCAAGGCATCTTTAAATATCTTGCGGACCTTATCCCTTCTAAAAGAGTAAACCTTGTTCTTCTTCTCCTCTAGGGAAAGCCCATCTCCTCCCAGCAATGGCTTTCGAGACCAGTTGGTTTTAGATTCGCCCGCCCTTCACTTTTCTTCATTGTCGGACGCATTGAAGACATTGGTACTGCTAGAACTCCCGCTTCTACGGTTGTCGCCCCGCTTGCTTTTCCAAGTTTTGTCTCTCTGAGACTCCGGTGGGGACTCTTGCTTCGAGCGTTCCAGCATTTGGACTTTCTTGGTTAGCTCCTGAAATGTCTTGAGGCCCGCTGTACACAAGAATGGGACCATCCAATTGCTGAGGTTCCTAATGAGAAGGCTGACGAACTGGTCCTGCTCCAGCGGCGGTTCGCACTTGATTGTGAGATTACGCCATCGAGCGATAAAGTCGGTGTTGCTTTCATTCTTCCCCGGCTTGGTCCTCACAAGGTCGGCAATGGAGATTTTATCACTGACGCTCATGAACCTTTGCCGAAATAGTAACTCTATTTGGGCAAAGTAATGACGGACCCGTCTGGTATACTCGCGTACCAGTCGAAGGCGACACCGGTCAGGCTATTGAAAAACTGACGAAGAAGGAGCGCGTCATTGCCCCCTGTATTTCCGCACGATACTTTGAAGTGGGCGACGTGCTGATTTGCATTCCCAGTTCCGTCGAATCTTCCGAACTTAGGAATGACGTAGCCGCTCGGGAACTCGATCAGATCGTACTGTGCGGGATATGGCCGCCCACTACTGCCAATTTCTTTTTGAGCTTCAGCTTCAGCCACCAATGTTTTAACTTTGCTGGTGACCAAATCCATTATCCGATATTGTGTTAGCGGGATAGTGCCATCTGGGGCCAAGGCATCCCCAGAAGCGGAATGTGGCCGGCTTTCGTGCGGCTCGACCAGTCTTGGACCCAAAGGAACAGGCATTGGCTGCTTCGAATTGTCATTCCCCGGCTGATTAGTAGCGACTTGTGCTTGATTGGGAGGCGCTCGAGCAATTTGAGCCGTAAGCTGCATCACAACATTTGTTAGGTCGTCAATTTTCGAATAGAGCTTGGCCATCTCTTTATCCTTGCTCCTGAGCTGTTTTCGAAGCTCTTGAAGCAGCTCTTGCTCCGCGGTCCTGGGGCGGAAAGTCGGCTCTTCCTCGCTGTTCGAGCTTGACTCTGCATGGACCGAGAGGTCTTTCTGCCTATCTTCCTCCTCGAGAGAGTTTTCATCATCCGGCGGAGGCAGATGTTCCTGGGAAGCGGCAACCACATTCAAGCCAGATTGGACTTGGGATGTGGTGGCCCTATCTTTGCTTTTGCTGCAAAGGTTGTCGCTGGGGCGCCCGCCAGCCATATAGACCGTATGGATAATATATCCAGCCCTCTTTTTATTATCGGCGGCTGATTTCTCAGATCGCTGCCTTAACCCCCATGTTTCAGTAGCGGGTAGTCAATTGAAGGCGGATGGCCTGGCCGGATTCTTGAATGGTGCTGGCGCTTCTTTTCTGGATTTGCCCCGCTGTTTTCGTGCAGCACGGAGCGCCTGATAGACCCTTGTAGAGACAGTGCCATACTTTTTCTGTTGGGGCCGGGACACGTCTCTTTGTAGCATTGTTCGGACCGCTGTCTTCTTGATTCTGGCGGTCATGACATTTTTCTGAACCCACTTCAGAGGTTCGAAGGAATTGCTGATTCTCACGTCCGACTCAGCCGTTGTCGCGGGGCGACCCTGCACTTGGAACTTCATAAGATTCCATTTAGTCGAAGCCCTGGCCCTCTTGTTGGCTCGATACCTGAGCCGCTTCTGCTTTAACTTTTCTGTTCTAAGCACCTGGCAGACTTCGGCTCTTAGGGAAGACGCCGTAGACCGGGCGATGGAGGATTTTGGAGATACGCTCGATTGTGCATTTGTTGGAGTCATCACCTGAGCTCGTCCGCAACATTTGATGTTGCCCTTTGTACCGGAGTTCTTCCCCCCCCCCCCCCGCTGGACCACCAGAGAATCGTTCAGATACCGTCTTAAGTTTCAGTTGTAGTGCCTTGGCAATCACGACATTCGGCCTGTTGCCCCTTGAGACCGGCTTGGCCACCTGTTTCGCCGGGATTTCTGCCAGATGAGCGCTTCCGGCAAGGTAGATGATGACGGAGCCAAACTGGCGGGGCAGTTCCTCCCACTGTCGACTGAGGGTTGCGGGGAGAACTACACGAGCATTGACCTTAACCACGCACGGGATCGGGGTCGCGTTGGGAGCTGAATTCGTCTTGGGAGACATTGTCGTCGAAAGTTGATTGCTGCACAGAAAAAAAACATCATTTCAGTATAGACAATCGATATGTATATTGATTGAGTTCGCATGAACATTTAACCCGAGATATGGGAGGAGAGAAAGGTCCCACCGGGCGTGCCAGAATCTGTAGGGTGTTTTTTGTCACCCCATTGAGATGGGAATATGCGCGTGCTTGTCAGGCGTACTACAAATTCCCCCTGCCTAGGGTAGGCCGGGGTTTATTGATTGTAGGGCTCCTAATCTCCGGCAGCCGCGGACTAAGCTGCCGTTAATTACCCCTCGCCTTTGGGGCGAGAGAACCTCCGATTAACGGGTTAAACCGGTCATGCAAACTCAATATGCAGTGTACGTGTGTGTTGTTTTGGAAGGGGGGTTTGGATATATCGGGAGCCACGCAGAGTTTTACGGGGGTCCTGCTATCCGGATAGCGGGCTGGGGGTCAAGAGGGCTAGCAGCCCCCTTGCGGGGTGCGGGACAGCGCCCAGGCCCAAAATTTTTTGGAGGGGAACAGTGTTGTGGAGTATGTGTGTGTATCTGTACATATATATACATGTATGCATATATAAAAAAAAGGGAAAAAGCGCCCAAAGGGCGCGTGGGGTCAGCGCCTTGAGCGCTGTGCGCTTAGGTGCTGTGCGCTTAGGCGCTAGCGCGTCACGTGTCAGCATGTAGGCGCTTTGCACTTGAGCGCATGAGCGCTGGGCGCTTGAGCGCAAGCGCGCCACGTGTCGGCACGTGGGTGCTTTGCGCTTGAGTGCAGGCGCGCCACGTGGGCGCTTTGCGCTTGAGCGTCGGGCGCTCGAGCGCTAGCGCGCCACGTGTCGGCACGTGGGCGCTTTGCGCTTGAGCGCTGGGCGCTCAGGCGCTCGAGCGCTAGCGCGCCATGTGTCGACACGTGGGCGCTTTGCGCTTGAGCGCTAGCGCGCCACGTGTTGGCACGTAGGCGCTGGGCGCTTAAGCGCCGGCGAGAAAAAAAGGCTTTTAGCCCCAGAAATTCTCGAAAGAGAAATCAGAGTGGAGTTAAACTCCTAAGATGTTTTGAGGTTGATGAAAGGGGTTCTTCTTCTTTCTCCTCTGGTTGCTGGATCTTGAAGATCAAGAGATATGAGATTTTAAAAATCTCTTCTTTTTGAGATCTAATGGAAGATCTGAGTTCCCCTTTATGGGTTTTGTGGTGAAAAACTTTTTAGTTTTATAAAATGAAGAGTAAAACTCTTGATTTAATTCAAAAGAAAGAAGAAGGTTTTGGAACCTTGAGGAAGGAGAAAAGATCTCAGATCTAAATTTTTTTGGAGAGAGAAAAAAAGTTGTGAGATATTTTCATTATCCATGCCTTTATAGGCTATACACTTTACACATAGCCCCTTGGGCTTCACAAAATGGCATTTTGTCTATCCCATGGCTCATGTGCCATTTCTTTTTGCACATAAGCCATGGGCTTTACAAAAATTTGGCTTTATGCCTATTTTTCTTACATTTATCCATAAAATAAAATAAAATAAATACAACAAAATTATTTATTACAAAATTTTTATCTTGGAATGGAGGGAGGCCGGCCGCTTCATGCTCGGGCTCGACTCGGGCATTGGCCCACTGGATCTGGGCTTGGGCCCACTTGGCTTGGGGTTGACTTTGATTTTGGCTTGGGGTTGACTTTGTCAACCGGGGTGTAAATTTTTACCCCAACAGAACCGTAAGGGTCTCATAAAGGTTTTTCTCCCTATGAGTCGTAAGGATCACGTAGGTGCGTTTTCTTCTTAGGAATCGTGAGGATTCCTAAGTGTGTGTTCTCTTATAAGTCGTAAGGATCTTACAAGAGTGTTCACCGTGTAGACATATCCCTAATCACGGATGGGACTTTGTTAGGGAAATGCTTATTCGCGCCCGTGGATTGTATACAAGGGTCAGCGTTGAGCTGCTTGTAGGGCAATATCAGAGGTTGTGGTCGTTTCTTAAGAACGGTTTAGATCCCTGTAGTTTAAGACTTTCAAATCTTATGAGCCGTGAGGGTCCCATAAGAGGATTCTCCTTACGAGTCGTGAGGATCTCGCAAGTGTAATTTCTCCTTAGGAATCGTGGGGATCCCTAAGTATGTTGCTCCCTTGTGGGTCGTAAGGATCTCACGCAGGTGGTTTCTCCTTACGAAGTCGAGAGGACCTTACAAGTGTCTTTTAATGAGATTGTGCCCTTTCGAGTTTTCACAAAACTCGCCGGTAGCCCTGCTGTTTTTACTCGGAGCCCTTTCGGGTTGTCATCCATGCCCATTTTGTTTATGGACATATCATTTTCTTTTTCTCTTTTTTTTTTATTTTAACGAGCCTGCGCTCTTTCGGGTTTTCACAAAACTCGCCGGTAGTCCTGCTGTTTTTATTCACGGAGCCCTTTCGGGTTTTCATCCGTGCCCATTTTTCTTTTGGACATACCGTTTTCTTTCTTCCCTTTTTTTAATTATTTTTTTTTGTATCAGCTTCGGGATGCGGTAACCCACAGTAGTTTATCGGCGTCTCGGTCAACAGCTAGCTTTAGGACATAGTGGTCCATTGTTAGTTTAAGGACGTTTCGGTCCGCTGTTAGTTTAAGAACGTTTCGGTCCGTTGGCTGGCTACTACTTATAAAGTTTGGGCTTAGGAAGATAGCGAGTGGACATAGTCGTCGTCATCTATCATTGACCTAGACCGTGACTCGTCAGACGTAGTACTTTTTTAGGAAGCGACTATTTATTGGTCTGAATGGCCTTTCTCCATGCATGTCCATGAGTAGATAGGCTCCACCCTAGTAGACCGTGTCTATGATATACGGGCCTTCATAGTTCGGCTCAAATTTCCCCTCTTGGTGCGATTAGGGATCATAGGTCTTTTGACCACTAGCACGAGTTCACCTTGGCAGATGTCCTCGACCTAGTCAATCTTTCGTATGAGCGCGTCATCTTCGCTTTTAAGCCTCCAGATTTTGTTGCGCTATGAGCCGGGTTTCATCAAGGGCATCGAGCTCTTCAAACCAAAGGTGGACATTCTCTTCGTCTGTTAGCTCGTAATGAACTGCTACTCGTAGAGAAGGTAGCTCTATCTCGAGGGGGAGTACCGCCTCCGTACCGAATAACAATGCGTACGGCATTGTGTTCGTGGCCGTTTTGAACGTAGTTCGATACGTCCAGAGAGCTTCATGCAGTCTCTCATGCCAGTCCTTCTAATTTCAAGACACCGTCTTTTTCACAATCTTCGTCAAAGTCTTATTGAAAGCCTCAGCTAGACCGTTAGCTCGAGAATTATTGATTAAAGAGTATCTCCAGTCTATGTTATGCTGCTGTGCGAATCTTATGGCTTCTATAGGCTGGCCCGTTATCGGAGATGATCCGTCTCGGAGTTCCAAACCGATAAATGACGTGCGTTTTGAAGAAATGGAGGATATTCTCCGTCTTCGCTTCTCTCAGTGGTACTGCTTCTGCCCATTTGGAGAAGTAATCAGTTGTCGCCAAAATGAATCGATGTTCTCTGGATGATGCCGGTTTGATGGGCCCGATTATGTCGGTCCCTCACATTTCAAACGACCAGCTAGCCACCGTTGGATGTAGTGGATTTGGATGCTGATGGATAAAGTCTCCGTGAATCTGGTACGCGTGACACTGCTTCGCGTATTCGAGACAGTCTTGGATCATCGTGGGCCAATAATAACTCGTCCGTTTGATCTTCGGCTTCATCTTCGGCCCGGCTTGGTGAGAACCACAGAGTCCGTCGTGAGTTTCTTGGATGACTCTCCTTGCCTCGTCTGGTCCCAGGCATCTTAGCCACAGAGAATCAAATGACCTTTTATACGAAGTATCATTGACGAAAGCGAAAGACAAAGCTCGTTTCATAAGCTGATGTCTTGAGGACACATCTTCAGGTGTTCGACGGGATTTGAAGTAGTCTATAAAGACTTCTCTCCAATTCGCAACCTTTTCCTGGTCTCTTATTTGTAGAGTCGTTTGCTCGGTCGCTCCCTTTTCTTTGGATGACTCCGGAGATATTTCTGTCGGTGCGAGAACCCGACGGCTTTGCACAATGATCCTCACGTCATCGAGGTTTTCGTCAGCCAGTTCTTTAGCGAGCTTAGCTAATGTATCTGCTTTGCTATTTTCCGCGCGCGGTATACTTTCCAAGATGTAGGAAGGAATTTGAGTCAGCAGTCGTTGTACTCTCTCGCTATATTTCACCAACTCGGGCTTGCACGTCTGATAGTCGCCATTTACTTGACTAACGATCAGTTGGGATTCTCCGTATATGAGGAGGTTTTCAATTCCCATATCAATGGCAATCTCGAGACCTGCTATCAGAGCTTCATACTCAGCTTCATTGTTCATTCTCGGCTCTGTTAAGGAGAAGGCAAAATGCATTATCCCTCCTTGTGGAGTCACGAAGATGAGGCCTACCCTTGATTTGACTATAGGGGTGCTTTATTTATGCTTCTTCATGGAGGAAGCCCCATCAAAATAGAGTTCCCATTGGGTATCATTCTCTCTTCTCTCCCTGTCGATTGTATCAAACGCATGTTCGTCTGGCAATTCGTAGTTCAAAGGAGAACCGGCAGGTATTGGATGCTCAACGAGGAAGTCGGCGATGGCCTGGCCTTTCACTACTTTAAGAGGTCGATAAGTTATCGAGAACTCCATCAATAGCAGGGCCCACTTAGCGAGCCGTCCCGTTAATATGGCCTTCGACATCAAATATTTGAGAGGATCCACCTTCGATATTGTTCCCCTCCGAAAGACGGCGCGACATGGCGTCTCTTGCCTGAAATTCGGGGCAGATGCTAATTGGTGCTATCCGTCCACCTCTCCGAAGATGCCAAGTTGATTCATGGCACCGTGTGTCGAAGGTTTAAACGGATGTGGCCGATGTAGCAGACTTCATCAGATTCCCCCTCGTTTGAGGGGTTTTTGATTGTGGGGACGCTCTTCCCTGCAGGCGCAAGCCCCTGCAGTTAATTACGCTACCGCATCGCGGTAACAACTTTCTTCTTCTCCAGATGGTCACTTCGCGTCGTGTGTGTTTGTTTTGTGTTTTGTTGCCCGTGGATTGTTTACAGAGACCGAGTTATGTCATCGCCCGTAGGGCGTGGACTAGTCCAAATCCGTATTATCTTAGATTTGGGTTTGGGGGTTTGGTTTGAGGATACGTTAGCCATACTTGAGGCCAAGATCAACTCAAACATTTGTTAAGGATACGTTAGTCCGGCCTGAGACTAAGATCAACTTAACGGGATCGTTTAGATCCGACAAAAGAGCGTTTGGGCTCTATTGTTCCAGTTTAAGGACATGGTGGTCCATTGTATGTATGGCCGTCGGGACCCGTCACCTCTCTGACGACGTTGAAGGATTACAACGACAGATATCAGAGGAGTTCAGAGATGTACCCTTGAACCGAAGTTGATTGGGGGGATTCATAGTCCAGTCTGTTTGAAGGTTTAAGGATACGTTAGCCATATTTGAGGCTAAGATCAACTTAAACGGGATCGTTTAGATCTGACAAAAGAGCGTTTGGGCTCTATTGTTCCAGTTTAAGGACATAGTGGTCCATTGCTAGTTTAAGGACATTGCGGTCCGTGGGTAGTTTAAGGACATTGCGGTCCATTGTTAGTTTTAAGACATCTCGGTCAAGGTTAAGGACGTCGTAGTCCATGGGTTTAAGGACCCCACAGTCCATTGTTAGTTTTAAGACATCTCGGTCAAGGTTAAGGACGTCGTAGTCCATGGGTTTAAGGACCCCACAGTCCGTATCAATGTGTGGTCATCGGGACCCGTCACCTCTTTGAAGACGTTGAGGGATTACAACGCCAAGTATCAAAGGAGTGAAGAGATGTACCCTGGAACCGGAGCGGATTAAATAGTCTTTGGCCCAATTTGGGATTGAGACCAATTAATTATGTTTTGAGCCCATTGGCCCAGTTAATTACGAATTGAGGACTTATGGCCAGTTTGGGCTAAGTCCAATCATGTCTGGGACATCGGCTTTCTGTTGATCCATTGAAGGAGAGGCCTTGCCTCTGGCCATTTAGCCAATTGGGCTAATGCCTAGTGTTAAACACTAAAGACCAATCAGTGTTAAACACTGGGAATGAGATTGATAAGTTAGTGTTGAACACTAAAAGATAGTTGGTGTCAAACACCAGCAACAAGGCTTTCAAATTAGTGTTAAACACTAAAACAGTCCAGTGTTAAGCACTGGCAACAGAAATTCCAAATTAGTGTTGAACACTAAGGTAACCAGTGTTGAACAATGCGAATAAAGTTCTTTGCTTAGTGTTGAACACTAGGGCCAAACAATGTTTTAACACTGGATTCAGGGGTCCCAATTTAGCGTTAGACGCTGAGGTAAGAGGGGTCACGTGGCAGCACGTGAGGGCGCCCTCCCTTCATTTGTTCTTCTGAGACTATCGCATTTTTCAGAGCATCACGTGCCGTCACGTGACGGGCATTCAAATGCTTATATGTTAAAGCTTCTGCCAAGGGTCTAGTGGGGCACTGCCTCAAGGGGGCTTTATGTAGATCTTTGGGGGGGCCACGTGGTGACACGTGACCCCGCTTTTATGTAGTTGTTTAGAAAATCTGTTAATCCCTTTTTAGGAATTAAATTCCTCGTAGGGTTGAACCATGACAATAATTTTAGAGGAATTAAATTCCTACTTCCTTTTGAAGAGTTGAACTCTGAATTTCCTGTAGGAATTAAATTCCTCATATATGTGCAGAATCAAATAGGGTTGAACCCTAATAAAAGCTTTGGGGAATTAAGCTCCCACTCTCTGTTAAAGAATTATTCTGGGAAATGAGATTAAGGGAATTAAATTCTCGTTGTTTTAACAGAACTAAGTTTTTAACTAGGGTCAAACCCTGATTCTTTTTGTTCTGAAGGAATTAAATTCCCATAACACAGGGTCAAGCCCTAATTTTATTTTAAAGGAATTGAATTCATATAGTTCTGTGAGAATTAAATTCTCGTGCTTATATTCCCTCTCTATGCTTTGGATCTGCATGGCAGGATCTCAACCCATTGAGAATTAAATTCTCAGCTTCAAGGGGAGATGTGCACTTTACAGATCCTCTACCAAAGAGAGAAGAAATATGCCCTTCTGTTTTATATCAGGGTTAAACCCTGTTGAGAATTAAATTCTCTTTTCTTTCAAAAAGCCTTCCCTCTCTTATCTAGGGTTTTCTTTTGCAGAAGATCCAAATTCCTCAAAGTATCAAGGCTCTCTCCCTTTTCTTCCCTCTGCGTGTATATCTTTTTTTTGTGTCTCTTGGCTCCTATTTATAGGAGAAGCAGCCGAGTCAATTAGTTTTTTGACGAATCTTCATTGAGAGATTTGATTTGCATCCATCGTTCGTTTTGGACCTTTAGATTATTAGGTGAATTTTATTCACCATTGGATTTCAAATCCAGCGATTCTCCTTTGTTATTTCTGTTAGATTTAAAGGGGAAATCTTTCCAAATTCGAGATTTTCCCATAGATAGATGATATTTAATCACCTCTAAATCTTTAATTTAATCGATTGCTTTTGGAAAGATTTGAGAGGTCTTTTCTCAGAATTTAATTCTGTTGACAAATGGGCTTTGAAGTTGGTCACGTGTGGCCACGTGACTCTTGGTCACGTGTGGGCACGTGACCCCCTTGGAACGAGCCTTCTTCCTTCTTTTTGCGCTCTGTTTTCTGGTTGCTGCTTAGCTATCACGTGCCACCACGTGACAACTGGTCACGTGTGAGCACGTGACCCTGACATGGAGCCTTCTTCTCGATTTAACCGGAGAATGAGTCTGATGTTTTGAGTGTCACGTGCCAACACGTGACCCTGGTCACGTGGGAGCACGTGACTTCTTCTGAAGCCTTTTTCTTGATTTGATCAAGGAACTGTTGTGTCTTTGCCGCTGCTTTTAAATGTCACGTGCCGACACGTAACCCAGGTCACGTGGGAACACGTGACCCTTTCTGAAGCCCCTTTTCTTTGATGTATTTGGGAAACTGAATTTGCCTTGCCGATACTTTTAGGTGTCACGTGCCCACACGTGACTGCTGGTCACGTGTAAGCACGTGACCCTCTTCTGAAGCTTTTTCCATAAGCTTTTCTGATTTTAAATCAGGAAACAGATATGAGATGGACCTCATGTGCCAACGCGTAGTGTCTGAGCTTCGTTATTGCGAAGATCAACACCAGACAGTGTTTTTCGATGGGGGAGTAATTGCTTTCTGCCCCCAAGAGAAATCGACTCAGATAATAAAGGGCTCTCTCCTTCCCTTGGTCATTTTCTTGTGCCCACAGCGCGCCTAAAGAACCTTCAAGGGCTGTTATGTATAGGATGAGAGGTTTTCCTTTAATGGGAGCGGCCAGCACTGGCGGATTCTGCAGGTATTGCTTGATTTCGTCCAGTGCGCTTTGGCATTTGCGATCCCAGATGAACGGGGTTCCCTTCTTCATTAGATGACTGTAGGGACGACACTTGCCTGAGAGATTAGTTATAAATCGCCGGATATACGCGAGCTTCCCTTGGAGAGATCGTAATTGCTTGAGAGTCCTTGGCGGGGGCATTTCCATAATCGCCTTGATTTTTGACGGATGTATCTCGATACCTCGGTGTCGGACGACGAATCCTAGGAATTTGCCCGAGGAAACTCCGAACGCGCATTTGAGAGGGTTCATCTTCAGGTTGTATTGCCAAAGGCGTTGAAATACGATCTTCAGATGCTTTAAATGTTCCTTGTATGATTTGCTTTTTACCACAAGGTAGTCGATATAGCATTCGACGATTTCATGTATGAGGTCATCGAAGATTTTCGTCATGGCCCTCTGATAGGTAGCACCGGCGTTCTTTAGACCGAAAGCCATCACCTTGTAGCAGAATATGCCCAAAGGGGTCCGGAAAGCGGTATGCTTCTAGTCTTCGGGGTGCATCTTTATCTGATTGTATCCTGATGAGCCGTCCATAAAGGAGAAAACCTCATGAGTAGACGTATTGTCTATCATCAGTTCGGTAACCGGTACTGGGAAGTCGTCCTTCGGGCAGGCTTTATTGATATCCCGAAAGTCTACGCAGATGCGCACCGTCCTATTTTTCTTCATCACAGGGACAATGTTGGCGATCCAGTCAGGATATTGAACCTCTTGGATGAAGCCGGAGTTGATTAACTTCTTGATTTCGGCGTTGATGCTCATCTCAAGCTCGAGTCGCATTCTTCTCGGCGCTTGTTTGATCGGCTTGATGTCCGGGGATATTGCCAATTTGTGTACAGCAATCTCTGGATCTAGTCCTGGCATCTCGGAATAGTTCCATGCGAAGCAATCTTTATGCTGCATGAGCACGTCTTTTATCGTAGCCTCCCTTTCTTCAGACAACAGCTCACTGACGAAAGTCGGCCGCGGGTCACTTGCCGTCCCCAAATCAATTTTCTTGAGGTTATCTGCAGTAGTATGTATTCCATCTTCCAGCTCATTTGGCGCCGGTGGAAATTCTAAGATTACCTCGTCATCATCGGTTCTGAAGCACCAGGGGAGTTTTTCCATATTCTCAGATTCTTCCTTTGATAACATTATCATGTGACAGGTACGAGTTCGTTTCCAAGACCGACATGGATCTGGTTCTACCCTCGTGGATTTGGGTTCATGCTTCTGCAGCGGGCTTACCCTCCAGCTGCTGGATAGAGCGAACCTGCCTTGCTGATATTGATCTTCGACCCAGTTCGTGAAGGTGAAGCAGTCTTCAATAGGATGTCCTATTGCCCTATGATAGGAGCAATAGTCCGGATGAGAGATTTCGCCTGCTTGCTCGGGGTGCTTGGACTCCGGGAGTGTAATCAGTTGATGTTTTATGGCAAGATCAAGTATTTTCTTTGTCTTTTCTTGGGCAAAAGAGTATGCTCGACCCATCTTCTTTATAAGAGATGAATCTTGGCCGCTCGATTCCTGATCGCGTGGCTTCTTGGACTCGCTTTGTCGCCGTCGAACGCCTTTCCCGTTCTTTGGCTTGTTTCTGCCTCTGCGTCGGGTCTTTTATATAACGGGTTGACAAGGAGGAGCATTTTCGTTTTTCACAACCTGCTGAAGGAGGCGTTGCTTCCTAGCTTTCTCGTAGATGGCCATTTCGCGATTATGGTCGTCTCAAACCTTTTGACCTGCTTCCCTTATAAGCTTGTCCATTTGTTCTTCGAGCGACGGACTAGGCATTTTCACGGCGGGAGCCCTTTCTGGTTAAGGGTTAGTATCTTCTCACAGAGCATCTCCTTCTTCATCAAAGTCATGTATGACGTAACAATCGTGGAGTAGCTCCCGTTTTTTGGATTGAACATACCCAAGCCCGGTCGTTTCCATTCTCCCATTGGGCAATTTTCGCTGAGTTCCGGGGACATTCCAGATCTTGTCATAGAACTTAGCTTTTCGAGCGGTCTGTTTAAAAGGTATGCCTTGGCGCTTTAACAGCCCTTTTAGTCCGTTCGTATAATATCTGGGCAAACGGATGGGATGGAGCCTGTCGAGTGTAGAATCCGCGCCGTGCCAGATTTCTTTCTCCACTTTGGTTTCCCCGGATCGGTAGAATAGGATCGCCTTTTCACCTTTTCGCATGGGAGGGACGTAGAATGTCTGCAGTTCTTCCACACTGTAGGTATCAAGCGCGTCTAGTTCTTTATGATGTTTGGGCGGAACCATGGCAACTTGCAAACTTTGATCTTCATCAGCGAAGGTTTGTTCTTGTCCTCCGATTTACGACATCTTTCTGTGTACTTGAAATCTGGCAGGAAGTATTTTGCGTCTTCGTACTTTTGGACTTCATTCACGGAGAACGGGTTTAGTTCCCCTGTCACAGTGTACTCGAGACCATCTTTAAAATACTTCATACACTGATGTTGTGTAAAAGGGATGATGTTGTACTCGTGTAACCAGGGCCGGCCGAGCAAAGCATTGTAGGATGTCTTGGCGTCAATGACGTGAAACTTAATGTCCGTGACAAGCAGGCCAAAGCGTAGTGTCAATATTACAGACCCAAGCGTCTGTGATGACTAGGAGTCAAATCTAAGATTGGTGATTTATCGCGAGCGAGGTGCTGAACGCTCATGCAGATTTCCTTCAACACTCTCACATTGAGGAGATTGATGGAGTACCCATTGTCGACTAGGATTTTACCTATCTTGATATCATGACAGTATCCAGAGACGTATAGGGGACGGTTGTGCTCGCATGTCCCAAGGAGGAGATCTTCATCGCCAAAGGTGATATCGGCTGTGTGTACTTCTTCCAGCTTGTCCTTCATCTTTTCTTCGGCGAGGAAAGCTTGGAATTGCTCGGGCTCTTGTAATGCCTTGATCAAAGATTCTCTTGCTTTTTTGGATAACAGAAGGGCGTCGAGAATGCTTAACTGCGAAGGTAGCTTTCTCAAGTATGCCAGAACGTTGTAGTCCACCTTACTTTTCTTTGGCGGGTCCTTGGCTGTCAGCTTTTCGACGGCTTGGTCATCAAGGATGATATCCTCAGGGACTTTTTCTTTTCCCTTATCTTTTCTGTTTGACCCAATGTTCGAGGGCCTAAGATTCTTTTCGAGTAGCGTGCGATTACGCAGCTGAATGTTCGCGCAGTTCTTCGGTTCTTCCTCTTTTCCCGAGGTGGATTCTTTGAAGAGAGGGCCAAGAGCTATTTCTTCATCAGAATCGCTCCCAAAGGTGAGAACTTGCGATCCCCCGGCGTTGACCATGCGACAGTTGTCGGTAGTTCTTTTACGCTCCTCGGTCGTACTTCTTTGCTCCCGACGAGTTTTGCGTTTCATCCGCTTGAAATGTTGCCAGTGAGCAATATATCCCTGCCACTATCTTTTAAAAGCGTTGCACTCTTCGGTGGGGTTTGCAATCTTTAGATGATATTAGCAGTAGCTAGGATGTGTTTCCGCTTCACCAAGAATGTTTCCTTCGAAGGGTGGCAGCTTCATTCCCATCGATATGGCTTTAGCGAACCTTTTCCTCGTCTTGAACCTGTTTTTATTTACGACGGATGTACTTTGATCTGGCGGGAGTGTTTCAACTCTTTCGTCCAGTCGCCGGCGTTTGGCTTTTTCAAATATGACCATCTCGCTCTCCCGATCAGCTTTGCTTTTCGAAAGAGCTTCGTTCAGGAATGCATCAATCATTTCGTCTGATGGCCCTAGAAGTTCAGGCTTAGAATCTGCCCCAGTTTCTTTGTGTAAAGTGCTTCTTCATCGTCTATCGATGAGTGAGAGATCACATGGCATCTTGCCACATAATCTTCGGACTCATCTGACGAGTATTCTCCATCGTCTCCGTCCTCAAGGACGTAGCTGAGAAACTCTTGGAGCGTGATTGGAGTCCGCGCCTTCTGGTTATACTCTTCCAGCGCGTCAATCTGCTTTTGTAGGTCCGTGCGCTTGTTGCTAGGCTTCACGGGCTTCTTGGATTTCTTCTTCTTTTTCGAAGACTTCGACGGCTGGGTGTGCGAGCTTTGGCTATCACCACTGATCTTTGGAGTTGGGCGCGGCTTCAGCTTCCCCTCGATGACCTCAGGTTCCAGTGGATTCTTCCATCTAATTGCCGGACATGTGCGGAGATCCTTCAGCATTCTTTTCGTCTTGGCTGAAAGTGCGACCTCCCATGGAGCTTCTTCTACAAACGAGCATGATGCCCCCGGTGTATCTGTTTTCTTGAGAGTGTGTGGCCGAGGCGGGTTCACCTTCCAATTCTCAGATAATACGAACTTGCCCTGCTGATATAGATCTTCTATCCAGCTTTTAAAGATGTAACAATTCTCGATCGGATGGCCCAACATTCGGTGATAAGGGCAGTAGTTAGGATTGCTAATGTCGTCGGGTTGCGCTGGGCGTCTTGGCTCCGGCAAATTGATGAGCCTGTTGCGCAGTGCAAGCTCGAATAACCTCTTTGTCTTGTCTCTAGGAAACGAGTAAGGGCGACTCATTTTATCTTCAAGAGATCGAGTTCTGTTATTTTGGCGATCAACTGGTCTTGGGCCACCGGGCTGCTGTTGAGCATTGGCAACGATGATCGCTTTCCCTTCTCATTTCAAGAGTCTGGTTTTGGAGGAGACGGTCTATGACTCATCTGGTCCATTTGGGCCAGTTTGTCGATCAAGGCTTGGAAAGTGGTCGGCTTGAAGAACATCATGAACTAGGAGATAGTCGCATGAGGGTCCAGAGTGCCCACGAACATACCCACCGCCGGTGCTTCTTCGATGCGTTGTTCACATTTTGACCACAGATTCCGCCATCGTATGGCGTATTGGACCCACGTCTCGCCTGGCTTCACCCTGGCATTGATCAATGCCGTTATCGGGGTGCGTTCACTGGCACTTGCGAATTGCTGGGTGAATAACAGCTCCATTTTCGCAAAACTCTTGACGGAGTCATTCGGGAGTTCAGAGTACCATTCGAAGGCCATTTCTGACATGCTGCCGACGAATTGACGGAGCAAAAGTTTATCATCACCCCCGGTGTTGCCGCAAAGAGCTCTGAACTGGGCGACGTGCTGGTGAGGATTGCCTGTCCCCTTGTACACATGGAATTTAGTGATTGTGTATCCCGGCGGAAAATTTATTTGGTCATACCAGCTTGGATACGGTCGCCCAGTTTTGACGACTTGGCCGGCCGCTTCATTCGCCTGGTGAGCTCGTATTTGCTGAGCCATATAGTCGTCCAATGCGGCCTTAGAAATGGTTTCCTCCTTGGCTGCTGAGTGAGCCGGAGGAGGATTAGATGTCTCCCCTCTATCGTCTTCAACAATGATCGGAGGGTTTTCAGCTGGAAGATCCGGCTGTAACATCATTCCTACCATGTCTTGGAAGAGAAGCGCCATTTGTTTTATGTTGGCAGCTTGTTCTGCTGCTTCTCTGTCCTTCTTTTCGAGGACCCTCCGTAGGAAGTCAGCATCAGTTTCTTGTTCGTGACGCTGTTCTGATGATGCCTCCGGGCTTTCTTTTGGCCCGGTGACAGCGGCCATTGCAGTCAGCATCTCCTGAAGCTTCTGCTGCTGTTGTTCCTGAGCTCTTGTGATGGATCAGGTGAGCGGTCGGTGGCCCGTAGAAGCACGGCTATCCTCTTTCCCGGATGTCATATAAATAGTGTGCACCATTATGCCCCCAGACTTGGGGCGTTTGGTCTCGGCGTCTTTGCGTTCTGCCGTATTCATAGGGGCTTTCTCTGGCCTCCTTTTCTTTTGAGCAGTTGATGTTGAGGGGGCCGTTGCAGCGGGCACCCAGGCAGTTGTCGTCCTTTGTGGCTTGCTAGGACGGTTCTCTTCTTGCTGAACCTTCAGCTTCTTCTGTCGGCGAAGATAGTCTTGATCGACCACTGACTCCTGGACCCGTCGCCAGATTTTGTAAACTTTAAAGGACAGCCGTTGAGAGGGCTGTTCCGGATTTGCCTCTGTAACATTCCCCAGGGGTGGAGGAGATCTTTTCAATACGGCGGTAGGAGAGTTCCTGCGCACCTTGTTCAGCAATTCAAAGCTGTTCCCGGTTGGAACAGCAGTATTGACTTCCACCGTTGGGGCTAGTGGAGTTAGCCCAAAGGGGGAGTTGCCCCCAGCCTTCCTTACTCGGCGCCAGTGGCGACGTCGAGCGTGTCGAGCCGATGGAGTTGGTTCGATGATGGGGATGGCTTTGTCTTGCCCCCTGTTCAGGTGAGGGGCTATTGCTGGCGTCAGCCTCTTGAAGACTGATGTCCGTTGAGAAGCAGTATCCAACCGGTCAAAAACATTCTTCTGAGCAGGGAAGGGAACCGTAGTGAGATCCGGAACAGTCAGTCTTGTAAAGACCGACCCTTTGGCGGGAGAAGCCGCATTGACGACTTCAGGAGCAGGGATGGCTATCCTTTTCGGAGCAACCTTCTCTGGGATTGCAGGCTTCTTCACGGGCCCACATGAACTTTGGCCCAGTCTGGCGAAGACCGAGGAGCTGGAGCTGGATGACCCGTTGAGAGGGGCTGGGGTAGTAGCAAGCCGATCAAAGACCGACTTCTTAGGAGCTTCTGGTGTTGGTACGGGGGTGCTGAAGCCCATCAGTAGGAGCATAGTCCCAAAGAACAATCCGGTGGTGGCCTGAGTCACCTGGTCCACCGGCATCGTGAACAAAGAGGCCGCTTGGGGCCCGTAGGCTATGCCTCCAGATGAGGAGGAGCACGAGTTGCAGTTGCAGTTGGAACACTTCACGCAAGTAGACGCCATTGTTTTCTGCACCCAGTAAGACACCAAATCTTAGTACCTCGAACCCAATGGCAACCATTAACAAACCGCGATTCGTTCGCGAATGCGACACATGAAGTGTGGAGTGGAAAGAGGAAAAGGTCCCACCGGGCATGCCAGAATCTGTTTCCTGCCGAAAATCGGAGACGCGACCGCACAGGTCCGTCTTGCCTGAAATTCGGGGCAGATGCTAATTGGTGCTATCCGTCCACCTCTCCGAAGATACCAAGTTGATTTATGGCACCATGAATCGAAGGTTTAAACGGATGCGGCCAATATAGCAGACTTTGTTAGATTCCCTCTCGTTTGAGAGGTTTTTGATTGTGAGGACGCTCTTCCCTGCAGGTGCAAGCCCCTGCAGTTAATTACGCTACCGCATCGCGGTAACAACTTTCTCCTTCTCCAGATGGTCACTTCATGTCGTGGGTGTTTGTTTTGTTTGTGGTTGCCCGTGGATTGTATACGGAGACTAATTTATGTTGTCGCCCGTAGGACGTGGATTAGTCCAAATTCGTATCTTCTTAGATTTGGGTTTTGGTTTGGGTTTAAGGATACGTTAGCCTCATTTGAGACTAAGATCAACTTAAACGTTTGTTAAGGATACGTTAGTCTAATTTTTAGACTAAGATCAACTTAACGGGATCGTTTAGATCCAACAAAAGAGCAATTGGACTCTATTGTTTAGTTTAGGGACATTGCGGTCAGTTAGTTTAGGGACATTACGGTCCATTACCAGTTTAAGGACGTGGTGGTCCAATGTTAGTTTAAGGACGTCTCGGTCCATCGGTAGTTTAAGGACATTTCGGTCCATGTTAAGGACATCGTAGTCCATGAGTTTAAGGACCCCACAGTCCGGTTTAGATACATCGTAGTCTATAAGGTTTAAGGGCATCGTAGTCCCTGAGTTTAAGGACCCCACAGTCCGTGAGATATGTGGTTGTCGGGAACCGTCACCTCTCTGAAGACGTTGAAGGATTACAACGACAGATATCAGAGAAGTAAAGAGATGTACCCTTGAACCGGTATGAATTGATTGGAAGATCTGTAGCCCAGTTTGGGACTAAGATCAGTTGAATATTTATGAGCAGATAGGCTCAGTTCAATATAAGTTGAGGACTTATGTCCAGAATTGGGCTAAATCCAATTAAAATGTTTAACATTTTTAATTCTGGCTATTGAGCCTTTACTTGGGCTTGGCCCTTTTAGTAATGCTGAGCATTAGGGCCTGACAATTTTTGTCTTATATTGAATGCATAGCATTCATCAGAACAAAGTGTATTCAGCGTCACGTGGCGCGTCAGGCGCTTTGCGCCAATTAAAGAGCGCATTGCGCTTCTTTCAGGTAGCGCACACGAAGGTGACACGTATCGCGCTTAGCGCTAAGCGCTAGTTTATTAGCGCATTGCGCTTTTAATTTATGAGCGCTTTGCGCTGATTTGGTGGTGCGCCAGTAAGTGACACATGGTGCGCTTGGCGCAGAGCGCCAGCCCATGAGCGCAGAGCGCTACTTCAGAAGCGCAAAGTGCAAGTTGTTTCTGTGATTGACACGTGGCACGTTTTGGCGCTGAGCGTCGGTCCAAGGAGTGCAAAAGCGCAGTTCATGAGTGCAAGGCACTATTCAGTAGCGCAAAGCGCATCTGATCAAATTTGTGATCAGAGAACAAGTTTATGTTCTTCTTTTAAAGGAGGCTTTGCCTCAAGAACAAAAGTTCTTGTTTATAAAAGAGCTCTGCCTTTGTAGATCAAGGATCTGTGAATGAAGTAAATACTTCTTTTATTTTTATGATTAGATCTTTTGATCTTTTTCTTTTTATCAAAAACCTTGGTCTTTTGTAGATCTGTGATCCTTTAAGAAGATAGTTCTTATTTTTTAATGAGATGATTTCATCTCTGTTGTTCAAGAATTAATTCTTTACCTTGAAAAAATGATCTTCTTTTTCTAAGAGCTTGCTCTTCTTTCTCTTTGAGTTTTTCTCAAAATTTGCAGGGGGTTTTCTCTATATGAGACTTGAAGTCTTGGGGCCTTTATATAGGGCCAACTGATTTCTTAAATCAGTTTTAAGAGATCTTCATCTGATTGATTTAGGAATATTTCCCACCGTTGGATTTTTTATCCTAGGGCTTCTGCTTTGCAGAAGATAATCTTCTTGTTTTAATAAGATTGGAAAGATCTTTGCATAACAGAATTTTAATTCTGATTAATTAATAATTTATTATTATTAGATCTTTTGATCTAACGGTGGGGAATTTTTAATTCCAACGCTGGTGCACCTACGTTCGACACGTGGCGCGCAGCGCAGAGCGCAGCGCAACTACGCTAGCGCACCCGTTTTTGAACGTGGCGCGCAGCGCAGAGCGCTGGATCTGAAGCGTTGCTTCAATTTTTGACTTTAGAATTTCAATACAGAGCTTTGCTCTGATTGGGGAAAGGAAGCGTCGCTTCATTCCAAATCTTGGAATTTGAACAAAGTTTTGCTCTGATTGGGGAAACATGGGGCGCTTGACGCTGGGCGCCAACCACTGAGTGCAAAGCACTTTTTATTTTATTAGCAACGCCCACGTGAGGGGCACGTGAGGCGCTCAGCGCTATTTCCTTCTTCGTGCATTTTTCTAAAGAGTTCAATTCTTTGTTCTTCCCTGGATCTTCAATCCCCAAGAACAAATTCATCCCTGCGAGAATTAAATTCTCATTTGTGGGAGACTTGTCTCATGGATCTCAGATCCAGGGAAAGAGGTATGTTCTTTTATAAGGGTTAAACCCTTGGGTATGCGGATGAGATACTATGATCTCTATTTACCTTGAAGAAAGTTCTTCATCTTTCTTCTCTCTGAAAACTCTTTTTGCTTGCTCTTCTCTTTTTTTTTGAACTTGAAGTTTATAGGGGGGTTCCTCTGTATAAGACTTGAAGTCTTGGGTCTTTTATATAGTGGAGGCTGATTTGTTGATTTAGTTAAGAAAATCTCTCATTGAGAGATTTCTAATTGATTTGGGGATTTTATCCACCGTTGGATCTTTGATCCTAAGCCTTCTGTTTTACAGAAGATATTTTCTTGTTCTCAACAAGATTGGGAAAATATTTTCCCATACAGAGCTTATTCTGTATTTTGGTGATTTTTAATCACTATTGGATTTTTAATCCAACGGTGCTCTGTTTTACAGAGATTAACCTTTCTTATTTTTGGAAGATTCGGAGAATATTTTCTCAACAGAATTTAATTCTATAATTTGATGATTTATCATCTTCGTTGGATCTTTGATCCAAGTGTGGGGAACTTTTAGTTCTGGCGCTGACGCTCTCGTGCTTTGCACGTGAGACGCTGTCTCAGAGTTTTTTAACTCTTGGCGCTGCCTCAGAATTTTTAACTCTTGGCGCTGGTGCTCTCGTGCTTTGCACGTAAGGCGCTGCCTCAGTTCAAATTTTGAACAGAGCATTGCTCTCTTATTGGGGGGAAACGGTCCTTTGGATGCCATTTTCCCCCTCATTTTATATACACTCCACACTAAAAATACCTCCTCTGTAAATACTCTGCGGAGCTTCCGATATATCCCAAACCCTTTCAAAACACAACACTGCACATTGAGTTCGCATGACCTGTTTGACCCATCAATTGGAGGTTCTCTCGCTCCAAAGGCGAGAGGTAATTAACGGCAGCTTAGTTCGCGGCTGCCGGAGATTCGGATCTCCACAATCAATAAACCTCAGCCTACCCTAAACAGGGGGAATCTGTAATGCACCTGACAAGCGCGCGCGTATTCCCATCTCAATGAGGTGGCGAAAAACACCCTACAATGTTATTGACAAGTTAGGTAAATTCAGAATGAGATGAATCAATTTTAATATCAAATACATGGCAAGCAAGTATATCATCTTTCATATCTGTTTGAGACGGCTCAAATATGCTTAAGACGACTCATAAGTCTTCTCTAATCAAATATATGTTCACTGTGTATAAGAGATGGCTCATGGACGTGTTGAGCCGGCTCGACATGATCTTGAGATGGCTCAAGGTTCTGTTGAGCCGGCTGTCAAAATGTGGGTTTTCTTTCTTTGAGTTTATGAGACGGCTCATGTTATGTTGAGCCGGCTCAAAACCTGTTCGTTCAAACAATCAGGTTAAGGTTCAATCATCTCATTTGTGTGGCGATGCAATATTCATTTACATTCATATCGTAATGTCACTAAATAATGTTATCTATATTTATGGCATGTATAGCGTTATCATTAGTCAAGAAAACAATAAGTGATCATTGTGTTGAAATAATAAGCACAACTACGTTTGATAAGTAATACAGCTAATTCTACGCATATACGATTTTATTTAATTGCAGATTACCACGAGACGAACAGTGATTTTGTGGAAGTGACCAGACAGAGAAAAGAGAGATGAAGAGATACAGAAAGAGATCGATAGAGGAAGGAACTTACAGTTGTGGGAGTCGGTATAACAACCGGCTCATCGTTTATAAAGGAAGGACTTGATTCGGGACTTGAGCGGAAACTTTGATCTTCTCCGGTGATTTGATCTTCCAAAAGACTTGAGGGGAATTTTCAGATAGGAATTTTCGAAGGAAAAGAATTTTGGGTAGACAAAAGAATGAGGAAGAAGAATAACAATTTAAGAGGATTTTGTATTAGAAAGAATTAAAAGACATTAGAAGTGAATGAATGACATTAAAAGAGAATTTATGGAGGAAAATGAAAGGTTGTGGGGTTAAAGAATTGATTGGGTGGTTTTGAGACATAAAACAAACAGTCCCGAGTTTAAACGATGTGTCTCTTGAGTTTCTGGAGCATTTTAAAGCCGAGAAGGTGCATGAGACGGCTAAAAATGTTGTTGAGCTGGCTTATAAGAACAGAGAACAAAAATAACATCACAGGTAAGTTTTAAGACAGAAATTCTTTTGAACCGGTTCAAGGGATCAGAGAATGAATTAGACAGTTTGGCATGTAAAAATGAACAGACGAGAGACCAAAGTACTCATGATCACTGAGTGGGCATGTGCAGGGCCCACTTGGCCGCCCAAAGTACTATAATGGCTGCTCCATTCGGTCCAACTTCAAGGGATTGTTTCTAGCTTTGAACTCCAGGCTTGGGTCGATGTAAACGGTCAAAAAACGTATGTCATTTCTTCTATAAAGTTTCTTAACTCCATGCATCGCTTGTGGAAGTTCTGGGGCTCGTTAAGAAGAAAATGGAATAAAAGAATTGGGTTAAAAGGATTCGAAAACACAAACTATGGGACTCAGTCTAAGGATTTAACCAATGGGCTGCAAGTTTGTTCTTATACATTAGTTATCAATAAATAATTATAACTCAGTATTCAAACAGAAAAAACAGTATTTTATTAAAGAAAGATATACAGGGGTATAAGAATTTTGGGGTCGTTACACTCGGAAAACCCAAAAAACCCAAAACTAGTGCAAACCCGTACAAAATTCGAGTTTTCATGTTCGGATATTATGCACTATAAGCCTGTCGGATATAGACGAGTTTCAGACTTTCTGGTTATACAAATTGTCAAAAACCCATCCGACCCGAACACTTTTGTTGCTTCTAGAACCACACCGTGTTCTATAAAATTTTGTAAACTTTTCCTACTTTTAACTCCAGGAACTCGTATGTTCAAAAAGAGATTCTGCAGCTTTTTTTATATAAAAAATAAATAAATATTCTCCCAAACCATTATCTAAGCAACCACTTCGCTGTCCAAATTCACTTATTTTGGAAATTTAAAATTTTAGTAATAACTCAGTTGGTATGGTACTTCACCTCATAGAGTGCGAGATTCGATCCTCAAAAAGAAAAACGGCCATAAATTACGCTTTTGAGACAAATTCGTTTGTCCTCTAAAAGTGTGCGTTCTGTATCCATGGACGTAGTGTGTGCTGGATGACGTTTTCCTGCTTGTTCCAAAAATAAATGAATAAAAAATAAAAAAATATGATTTTAAAATGAATGTGATGTGAAGTTGTACATTTGCTTATGGCCTTAATTTCTAAACTTACATTGTTGATAAGTTAGGAGCGACAATGATCTATGTGGAGAGCTCATGTGAGATGTTTGATGAGAAAACTAAGGGGTGCAAGTCTGGTTAGGTTTAAACCAAACCCGATCCTAACCGATCTAATACTGTTTTGGCATCTTACACTTGCTCTAACTCAATCAAGCGGTTAGAAATAGGGGTGGGCACGGATCGGTTCGGTTCGGTTCGGTTCTTGACAAAAAATTTCAAACCAAAACTTTCGGTTCGGTTTCGGTTTATTCTCGATTTTTTCAGTTGATATAAAAACTTGTCAATTATTTTCCTAAAATTCACATAAAAACTATTGATCAAAACTAACACTGAATTAAACAATTATTACTAAAATTTGAGACAATAAATCTACAAATTAATAGATTAATAGTAAAATAATTTCTCTATAATATGGAGTGTCGTGGAGTCTCCTAAAATAAGTAACAAGATATATTATAATATGGTTTTAATATAATATAATGTGGTATTTATATAATATAATATAGTATTAAATATGTATTAGGTATGTTTGATATTGTTTATATATACTATTGTTACATAATTAATTATATATATGATAAAAATTATTGTGCACCAATATTATTTTCATCTAATATTCACCTTTCGGTTCGATTCGGTTCGGTTTAAACCAACTCCGAAATTACCGAACCGAAATTCAGTTCGGTTTCAGTTCAATTATTTTCGGTTGGTTTTTCGGTTCAGATTGGTTCTTGCTCACTCAAAATTAGAAGGCTACAAAAATCTCACGTCGGATATGCTTTTAGTAAAAACGTTGTTTGTCCGAACCTTAGACCGAGCTTGAACTAATCTCGCTTCCTATGACTGAACCGACCCGAACCAAAGTTTGCAATATAAACATACAGTTCTAAATGTCGATAGGATATTACGTCTCTTTTTTCAGGAAAAGAATTTAAACCCAACAGATTCTCTCGTTTTCATCTATCCAATCCATCTTGGCACCGATATCTAAGTCTAAGTCACAGCTATGAGTTACTAAAGTCATTACTGATTTCTAAAAGAGTGGCTTGAAATCTTGCCATAATTTACCCAAGAGACAAAATGGTGGAACACACAACGCCTAGATGTTAGTGCCAAATAAGTGGGGCCATGGTATCTGTCTCTTGGATAGATTATGGTAGTATTTCAATCCGGTGGGTTGAGCATTTTTTTTTAATCTTAAATCGCAGCAATTTGTTCCAAAAAAATGAAGAAATGTTAGAATTAGAATATAGGGCGTAATGTATAGGAATCAAAATTGATCTGGCGATTCTGTTCTTTATTCAAATTAACTTTTTTTTTCCTCTTTATTTATTTAATATAAAACATTCAAGAATTTTGAGCCATCTAAGATTGAGTTGGCCTGGTCCATGTGGGCCCAACTAGTGTATGTGGAAACGCGTGTCGGTGGTGTACCGTTGTAATACTTTTGACGAAAACACCCTCGTTCTAATTTTATATTTGATTTGTCACTCAACAAAGTAAAATAAATTTCACTTTGCCTCATATGGTTTTGGGTAAATTGTCAAGACCCTCCAAGCAGGTTTTCTCACTGATAAAAACCCCTGGTCCCGAAGCGCTCGTCAAAACCCCCCGAACAAGTTTTCAGTTGTCAAAATGCCTTCACATGCGGTATGTGTATAGTTGCTTGCTATATCTAGGTATGATACAATATCTAAATACAGTTGCATGTGGATACTACATTAAAATTTTCCAAGGGTTTTTGGCGACCACTTCAAGACCAAGGTTTTTTGTCAGCGAAGAATCTGCTTGGAGATTTTGACAATTTATCCTTTGCTTTTTAACATCATGGTCTGGAATTCTTTAATACCTCTTCAATTGCTCTCGCTTTCGTTGAGAATCGATCTTGTTTCTATTTCAAAACTATATCCCAAATTACCCTCAACTTCTCCCCTTTTAAATTAGGTTTTTCATTTATTTTTAGCTTGCGAATCTGACCATATTTACATTCCACCGGTGCATGGAAAGAGCAGGTAGAGAAAGAAGATCCAGTTATCACGACGAATTAAGTTTTGATATAGTAAGTCCATAATACTAATTTTGATTTGGGGTCGAATTTGGGGATTTTAGATGTAAGGAAAGGGCTTGGGGGCTTAAAACTCTAGCCTCGACATCTCTTCATTGAATGAAAGAAAAATAATAATTTTAGCAAGTCAGGGGAACTATCACTAATTATTTTGAGCTTTGAGAAGTAAATAGTAATTATCAAGTATTGTGGTTATTTTAGTAATTAGTCAAGTTTTGAAGGACCGTTTAGTTAAAAACCCTATGCTCAAAGCAGAATTCATGCACCTGAGATGCACAGATGCACGTGAAAGATGAAAATGAATATAATAATGATAATTAATATGTATGAATAAATAAAACATGAAGGGTTATTTATAACTTTTGTTTCAATTTTCAATATGCATGTGCGCGCACGCTAGGGTTGGACCTTGGGTGATGCGCAAGATCTACAAATATCTATACAAATTTTATACAGTGCAAAGTTGATTCTGTAAAGCGATTATTCATATATGGTTATAGATTATTCATGTAAAACATCGTGAATTTTTTATTAGCAAAAAACAAAGTACATGGTGTTTAGTACAAACTAAAAACAAGGCCGTGATATTTATCTGAAATTTGGTTAAAACATTGTGTTTAGTTGCCAAAAAAATTTAAATCCAAAGCATTTATTTGAAAACTCGTCGTATTTTCTATAATAAACAAGGTCCTGATATTTATTTCTAATAAGGAGGGCCCATAATATTTATCTGGAAAACATTGAAAGTTTGTGATTTTTTAATTTGTTAAAAAATCCAATAGTACTCGTAATGAAAAATATTAAAACTTCTTCCTATTTTTTATTAGGATAATCTCATGGCATTTATGTAAAAAAATAGCAGAATTTCATGGTACTTATTTGAAAAAAAATTCCATGATAGCTATTTAAATATCTTTGGGAGGTTCATGGTATCTTTTGAAAAAAACACCGTGGTATCTATTTGCAACAAAAAGGCTCGTGACATTTATCTTAAAAACATTAAGAATTTATGATATTTTAGTGGAAATCTACTTTAGATTTTTAGTTATTAGCCAAAAGAAAATAAATTTCTCAGCATTTATCTAAAACTCATCATTTTTTCTATAATAAACAAATTTCGTGATATTTATTTATAGTAAAGGAAACTCGTGGTATCTATAAAAATACAAAGAGATTATGATTTTTAATTCAAAAAATAATTCATGACAGTTATCTGAAAAACATTAAAAGTTCTTTTTATATATTTGTAAAAAACAAAGCCCATAGTGTTTATATGAAAAATGTGAGGGCATTGATTTGAAATTAAAATGTCCATGATATCTATTTAAAAAGCGTTGAGAAGTTCATGGTATTTATTTGAAAAAAAATCTATGGTATCTATTTAAAGTTCGTGGTATTATTTGTAAGAAAAATCCAGGATATTTATTTATAAAAACATTGAGATTTCATGGTATTTTATTGAAAATCTAAACGATGGTTTGAGTTGATGACAATATTATAATTCTTGAGAGATAGCAAAAATATAATTAAATTGAAATTTTGCCAATTTAATTATTTTATATTATTGCCTTCATAATTTCATCAAAAACTCAAAATTGCCTATAAAATCCAAATTTTATGTTAAGGGTAAATTTTACCAAACCTCATCGGTCTTTTGGGTTTTTTGAGATAACTCAATTGAACTTTAAAAATAATATAATTCTAAAAGTATCTGAAAATTCGGTAGCTGGCATGAATTCTCTAGATTAATTCTACAGGCGGGATAGAAGAAGACTTTTTCCTTTGGGAAATCTAAAAGTATCTAAAGTAAAATTAGAAAATAAAAAATGCAAATATGAATTCCTATGTACCACCCTCGTGTATCATTAGCATAAATAAATGCAGACGAGGGAGCAAAACAAGAGAGAAGACAGTGCAGCAGGCTAGCAGCAGTACTGGTGTTTTTCAAAGTTCAGGGTCTCATGGTGACAACACATTGATTGGAGTTTTGAAGGAGATACAACCAAATGGAAAAATCTCTAACCAACCTTGGTAACCCATGTGGGTTAAGTCTTAACCCATCACACGAGTTTAAGACCGTTTGGATATATATATATATATATATATATATATATATATATATATAGACACACACATGATATATGTCACGTTACACACACAAAACCCAAGAAATTAAAAAGGATGGAAAAGGTAGCTCACTACCCAAGGATTCCACGTTTCACACAAAGGGGAAGGAAGGGAAGCCAATTTAAATAATGGGTTATATTCCTAATTCTTCATATCCATTTATAAAGTACACCCTTTCATCTTTTTAAAATTTTTAAAACAATGTGTAATTATAGGTTTTTATAATTTAATTTACATAATCCTTATTTAGACTTCATTTTTATTACTCAAGCACTTATTTTTACTTAATTTATATAGAAAATACTTAATGAAAGAATTTGACAATCTTTTGAAAACCAGGGAAGAAGGGAGATGGGTGTAAACAATACTAAGATATAAATACTTTTGCATATGAATCATGAATAAACAGAAAGCATAAAAATGATTTCCCAAAACAATTTGCAAGATTTCAAGAGAAGATAAATAAGTACAGAACTTAGAATGATTACAAATGTAGACAAAAGATACTGTGTGTAAGGTAAATCACACTAAAACACCTTCAACCTTCGCAGTTTCCATGAAAATACCTTTAAGATTTGTATTACAGTAAAATACCTTAACTGCTATTTTTTGAGAGTATTTTAGTAAAAACATACCGTAAAAGCAGGTATATATATAGAAGGTAAATTACACTAAATCACCCTAAACTATCACAGTTTCCATGAAAATACCTTTAAGATTTGTATTGCAGTAAAATACACTTTTAAGAGTATTTTAGTAAAATCATCCCTTAAAACCAGAGTTTAAGGTATTTTACTGTAATAGAAAACTTTAAGATATTTTAGTAAAAAACCATGATGGTTAAAAATAAATTGTCAAAAACCCTTTTCCTCCAGGAAAAAAACTTATCACCACGAAGAGCTTGACAAAAACCCTGTGAAAAAGTTTTCAGATGTCAAAAGAAAACCCTGACCGCGGCATCTGTGCAGTTGCCTGTTACATCTAGTTATTATGTGATATCTAAACAGTTTTCTACGATATCAATACAGTTACTTGTAATATAAATGCTCTGTTTAGATATAGTAGACAACTATACAGATACCGCATTAAAATTTCAGAGGGTTTTTGATATCCGTTTCGAGCCCAGGAGTTTTTCGTCAATTGGAAAACCTGCTTAGGTTTTTTGATAATTTACCCAAAATATTTTAGTGTAATTCCCCTATTTAAATGGCCAGGTAATGTAGACAAAAGTACAAAGCCTGTACAAATTTGAATAAACAAATATAAATAACTTGCCAGAAAGATATAGAGAAGCCATCACCTAATTATTTCCTTCACCCCAACCTATCTCTCTTTCCCTCTCTCACTCTCTCTCTAAAAATTGAATGACACAATCACCCTCAACAATGGCTTCCATGGTTCTCCTAGTGCTCATCTTAGCCATGGCTACAAGTTCAGGTGAGCTCTTCCATCTTCTTCTTCCAGGAAAAAAAAAAATCTTTGCTACTTGCATCACTGAAACTAAAACTCACACAAATGAAACTTTTGAACTTTTGTTTTGGGAAAAACAGATGGTGGATGGTGTGTGTGCAGATCTGATGTGAGCAGCTCTGCACTACAAAAGACACTTGATTATGCTTGTGGAGCTGGAGCAGATTGTGGCCCTATCCTTCAGAATGGACCTTGCTATAATCCCAACACAGTGATTTCTCACTGCTCTTATGCTGCCAACAGCTATTATCAAAGGAGAGGGCAGGCTCAGCAAGCTTGTGACTTCTCTGGCACTGCTCAGATCTCTCAAGCTGACCCAAGTAATGAATCCTTTTCCCAAAATAATTTTAAGTATAATCTTGTTTTTGAGTAAAGTTCTTTTGTTTGCTTTACCTAAGTGCATTATAGTGATGAAAATGATACAAAACAAAATGGTGAGGTTTTTTTCTGTTTCTGTTTCAACCTTGAATATACTAATGCTCATGTCTATGCCTCTTGTAATCATTAAACTAGTTTATTAAAGGTTACCCTTGATCTAGACTTAAGTAAATTGAAAGTTAATATATGCTGGATGAGATGCATAAAAAATTTAATTACATTGGCATCCTATTTTTATGATTTCAACGAGTCTGTAAAGTTCAGCTCACTTTAATCACCTTTCTTCTTGAGCATTTTTTTACCATTTGATTCTTGTATGCAGGTCCAGCTGGTTGCACATTTCCTGCATCTCCAAGGTATAGTTGCAATGAGCATAAATATCAAATACAAAGGTGTTTTTTTTCCTTGTTTCTTTTTCTTAGGGTGTGTCTGGAAATGGAGTTGTGTTTCAAACAGTGGAATTTCATATATTTAGCAAAACTTATCTCCAAAATGCTAACTTTACCCTGTTTGGCATTCACCTGTTTGGCATTCATTATGTGGAGTTAAAAGCCGAGATAACTGAAGTTATCTCAACTCCAAAGATGAGATAACCGCGACTATCTACACTCCAATCTAATCTAAGCTACTAAGCTCACATCCATTATAACCATAGTTTATTTTTAAGCTGAGTTTGGGAAACGAACCTGAGTTTGCATCGGCTCCACCCCAACCTAAAGTATGTAATGCACTCGGGTTATTTTAACTTAATTTACCCTAACAGAACATAGACCCTGCTTGGGAATAGAGTTAAATTTTCTAACCTGCAATTTCATAAAGTTGGCTAAACTTAAAACTCCGAAATCCCAACTTTGCCATGGTTGGCAACCATGTTGGAGTTGAGATAACTGAAGTTATCTTAGGCGAAAACTTTGAGATAATCGCAGTTATTTCAACTCCAACGGGACCAAAGTTTTATTAACTCCATTTTTGGAGTTTAGGACTTGCAAATCATAGTTTGCATTCTCTCTAGCTCCACTTAAAAATAAACTACAGTTATCTGAGCTCAATATCCAAACATGCCCTTGTTAACCTTTTGTTTTCATTGCTTTGGAAGTTTTGATCCCCTAAACTTGACTCCCGACCTAATTCGGACCACATATGAAAAGAAAAAGCACTTTAGTCACCTTCACTGATAAGTTTGTTTGTTGCTTCTGCTATTATCTCATTGTTGCTACCACTACTAGCAAAACATATTGATCCCTTTGTCGATGAATCTCACCCAACACTTTGATTGCACTATTTCAGTCATTTGAATCATGTTTTCGTAAGCTGAAATTAAATTTAATTGAAACCAAAATGAAGATTTCCCAAACCGGCACTAAGACCATGGTTTCAGGGAAAAACCGTATGATTAGAAATATCTACTAAGTTGGGTTTCCAAACACTACGGTTAGCTAACCCCCAGTTTCTTGGTTTCATTTGAACTTGGATAAAACTTCATCGCAAGACCAGGCCAAAGGGTACAGCCCTAGTCTTTGATTCAGCCAGAATAGACAAATTTGATCTGAACGCTGATCTGAATGCTGACTAATTAGTGATGCGCTGATAATAACATTCTAGTTGATTAGTCATATTAGCACTAATAAGCCATTCACTCCTACTCTTCTTTGAACTCAGTGCTGCAGGGACTAGTGGCACAACCACAAACCCAAGCTCATCAACAACCACAGGAGGAGGAAGCACCTTCAACCCTAATTCACCAACAGGTGTCCTTGGCCTTGGCCCCTCAGGAACTGGCCTTGATGGCAACCAAGCTGCCTCGTTGCGCCCAAATTCAAACTTGGGATGCTTCTCTCTCATCCTCACCTTTCTTTTAATGTCAGCTCTAGCTTTGATGAGGGCTTGACTTGAAAATTGCAAAAAGGGGGTTTTGATTTTGATTCCTTCTTTTAGAGCCTAGTACTAGCAGGTTAGGGCGTCTCTCTTTCTTCTTCTTTATTGTTGTACTTTTTGGTGTAAATGTTGGAAGGATGTAGTAAATTTTAATTTTTATTGAATGTTGGTGGACCTAATCTTTTGTGACTGATATGATAGTGTTGTCTTGATGTGGATGGGATATATCCTCTTTCTTTTGGTGCTTTGTGTGTGTGAGTTGTCATGCATTTTCTTTGTGCGGTCTGCAATGGTGCAGGAATAAAACCCTAGGTAAATATATTTTTTTTAAAAAGGGAAGTGTCTAATGTTATCACCAGTAATATGTTTGTAAAGAACGGTATTGAGGCAGTGTGTTGAAGCATGCACCATCTGTAAATGTCAGTATGAAAATCAAGATATATCACAGAAATCAATAACATGATCATGTTGCTTCTGTCTGCATGTGATTCAGGGGGTAGGGCAAAACCAAAATTAACCTATAATGTAGATATTGCAATCTAATTTCTTTTCTTTGTTGAAAGTTAAAATGTATTGCTGGACTCTCGCCTCAACATTAGAGTTTTCGCGCAATGTCTTATGCTTTAAGAGTTTTTGGCCACCTTTCCTATTAAGTTTGATGGCAGCTAAAATCCGCCCATGCTGATCTATAATGCCACCATCCCATCAAATTTGAACTTGTTTTCTCTAATGGATTGGATTTGGCAAGAGAATATGTTGCTTTTTGGATCTATCTTTTCTTGAGTTCAATTCTTACCATCTGTGAAGGGATGCTTACCTTCAATCTTTTTATTTATTCATAAGTCATGAGTTTGATTCTCACAATCACCAATCCACTGCCTTTGTTGCTAGGAATTAAGTTCGTCTTTGATGTGGTTATCATCCCACCATAAGCAACGGGTGCCCTCAAATGAAACCAAAAACATTACAGAAATAACAAGTCCTTGTTACAAAATTTTGGATCGGTTATGACAGACGACTCTTTATCATCCAAATCCTCCATTGCAGGATTTTAAGAGTGTTTATATAAGTATTTCTAAAACTTTATCCGACATACAATTGCCAATAATTGCATAAATTGTAAATCCTTAGATGATACCAGCCCCAATGTAGAACCCGACACATACCAGATACAGATGACCGTAATAGTATTTGAAATACAAGATATAACACCAATAAAGGAGTTAGGAGACTATGTTGTTATTTTCTATGCTTGGATAATCCTAGCTACACATCACTCGTCGAAAAAGGGTCCCAGACCCCAATAAGGGGCAAGTCATTTGGCAAATATCAGTGCAATCCATAGTTCTTCAGGTAATAATTTTTCAAATTTCTTAGTCTAAGTAACAGTTCACATAAACCCTAATAATATACATAAATATTCACGGCATTTTAGTACGGGTTTATCCAACGTACAGTTTCGTTCATATAACCCAACTTCTTATCTATATTAACATGCTCGGTTCCTTTGTTTACAAATGACTAGCAGTCCACAAACCATTACATAGCTTTACACTAACAAAGTGTGAGATAGCTTAGCCAGACATAAACATAATGACTTACCCTGAAGCGATGCTTTCAAGCTGAGGACCTCTAACCGTGGCTTTTGAACCAGGATCTTCTTGAAGAAACTCCAGGATTAAGTCAGCGAGAAACTTTGGCTTCTCTACGTGAGGAATATGACCACATTCAGGTATCTGATGCAAAACTGAATTCGGAAGCTCGCCTTTTTATCTCTGCGGCGTATGAAAAAAATGATATGAAGGCATTTGGTCTTTTAAGATACAGGTATACTACATGATAGTTAAATCAGAACATAGAGCAACAAACAAAACAAAAATTATCGGGTATATTGTAGAAATGTGGAGAATTCTTCCTCAGACGCCTGAATAAAGAGATTCAGACGTCTGGGCACGCACTCACGAACAAGAAGAAATCCAGAACAACGTCAGACGTCTGAAGACCAAAGTGCAAACGTCTGGAGAAGAGTCTTAGCCAACAACAGAGCAAGGCGAAGAAAGCATGAAGCCCAATCCAGAGCGCATGCAGATGTCTGACCAAGGCGTGACTGACACCTGCCTAAGAAGCTGAAGCCTAACAAATAGGAGGCAGACGTCTGACACTTCCTTCATCAGACGTTTGTCATCGGGATATCTGTGCAAACCGAATATTTCAGATTTGAGTTTATCTCTTACTTTAAGCGGGATTGGGGTTTGCCTATATATAAGGACCTCTCATATGTTATATGCACTGCCAAATTTGAGATACTATTGTATAGAGATAGGGTGACGGCTAAGATCTAGAGAGATCCGAAAGAAATCTCCTTGGGTTGCTGGATGGAATTTGATTCAAGGATATAGTACACGTTTGCAGATTTCGCTCTGCCGGGGACTAGCCATACAGTGGACGAACCTCGTTAACAAATCCTTGTCTCTCTGATTTGTGATTCTTATATTATCGCGTGTTTATCGTTCTATATTTTCATTGGTATCGCGTTGTTGCGTGATTGGCCATTAGCATTGTTCTGTGTATCATCTATCTCCGTGGTTACCCACAACAACTGGTATCGAGCATGGTTTGGGGATCAAAGGATCTTTGATTCTATGATTTAAGTTTACAGTGGGTAACGACGTTTGTGTCCGGTTTCCGTCTTCTTAAATTGTAGTTTTGAATATGATTGGTTCAGATTCGAAGAAATTGGGTTTGCTGCGACGATAGACGAAAAATGACGGAAGATAAAATAAAAATCGAGAAATTCAATGGTCATAATTATGGTTGGTGGCGCATGCAGATAAACGAATACCTATACCAGAGGGATTTCTATCTCCTGTTGTTGGAAGAAAAGCCCGAGAAGATATCCGATGAGGCATGAAATCTACTGGATAGGAAAAGCCCCGACGGCGATTAAGCTATTGTTGACTCCGCAGATGGCTTTTAAAATCTCGAAGGAAAAAAAACAACCATGGGACTAATGACGACACTAATAAAGTTGTATGAGAAGCCTTCAACATCGAACAATATATTTCCGATGAAGAACCTTTTTAATATGAAGATGACAGAGAATGGCTCGGTGACAGGGTATCTGAACGAATTCAACAGCGTGACAAGCCAATTCGAATCAGTTTCAATCGTATTTGAAGATGAGATTCAAGCCCTTTTATTTTTTTGTTCATTGCCGGAGAGTTGGAAAAAGCTCGTGATGGCGGTCAACAACTTAATCTCAGGGTCTCACGTTTAATGATACGGTGAGTTGCATATTAAATGATGAGATGTGGAGCAAGACAGAGAACTTCTGCACTCTCGATGAAGAATCACAGCAGATCAATGGAAAGGGGAAAAGAGAAGAAGGGCAAGTCAAAAAGCCGAGGAAAGTCAAAAGGGAAGATTCAAGGTGACTGTTGGAATTGCGGAAAGAATGGTCACAGAAAAAACGAATGTAGACTCTTAAAAAAAGACTCGGATGGAAAAGCAGATGAAAATGAAGGCAATGTGGTGTTTACACATGAACAAGGGAAACATGGGTTTTGTCTATCAACGAACGAGAGCACAAATGCGGATACCTGATTTCTAAATTCGGGGGTATCCTTTCACTGCACTTTAGACCGGCATCACTTTAGTGGGTGTGTTCAAGGGGACCTTAGAACATGTGGCGGTGGGAAACGGTCAGCCGTAAAAGATCGTTGGAAAATGGATGATAATGCTACAGCCGTCAGGAAGTCGGATAAAGTTGATGGACGCTACACATTCCAGATATGAAGAAAAGTCTAATTTTTCTACATGTCAGCTGGACAATGAAGATTATATTACGGTGTTTGAGAATTCTCAGTGGAGAATTTCCAAAGAATCGTTGGTACATGGTTTGGGTGTACTTGAACGGAAGAAACTCTTTTCTCAGTTTCTCCTTCATATTCTCCCAATTGGTGTCTTAGGCTTGTCATGCCTTTCTCAGACGCGTCGCTCTTGTTCCCATCATGCTGAAGCCCGACCTTTAAGTTTGATGATGACCAACTTCACCTTCTCGAGGAGAACGTCTTTACATTCAAAGACGCGTTCCACCGTGTGGAGCCAATCAAAGAACTCTCCGAGTTAGGAGCAGCCGGCATACTCGGGAAGATCCACCTTCACGCCATCCCAGGGGGAACATCTTATATTCAAAGATGTAAGAGGTAAATTGAGCGGTTCGTTGTATTCCTTCGGTGGGAACAGTGGAGCTTTAATTGTGTTGGCGACGGGTTCAGAAGCAGGTTCTGAGACTTCGTTGCGGCATGAAAAATTGAGGCACCTCAGCGAGAAGAATATGAAGATTCTTCATGGTAGGGGACTTCTTTCTGGGCTAAAAAATGTAGTGTTGGGAGTTTGTGAGATTTGTGTTTGTGGAAAACAAAACGCACTCAGATTTCATATTGGAGACGTAACAAAGAAGACCAAAAAGCTAGAGATGATGCATACGGATGTATGATGACCGGTCTCGGTGGAGTCTTATGGTGGGAATCGGTACTTCGTGACATTCATTGATGATGCGCACTGTCTCGCGTCAAGGCTGTTCACTCTATTAGTCAGCCGGAAGACCTGGATGTATGGAATGAAGTCCGATGTGTTTGGTCTCTTTAAATACTAAATTGCACAGGCGGAGAACCAAACGAGGATGAAGCTTAAATGCCTTAAGTCCAATAATGGTGGGAAATATTGCACACAAGAATTCAAGGGGTTCTGCTCACAAAAGGATATACGTTGGTTGAAGATGGTACCGGGGACGCCGCAACAGAACGTCACTGAAAGGATGAACAGGACGATCCTAGAGCGGGTGAGAAGAATGACCTTGGATGCTGATGTGCCAAAATTCATATGGATAGCAGCTATCGATATTGTTGTGTATCTGATCAAAAGAACTTGGCAAGTTCGCTAGATAGAAGAATTCCGGAAGAAATTTGTTCAGGTAAACCGGTTAAATTATGCATCTAAAAATATTTGGTAGAATTGCGTATTCGCTTATAGATAAGGGGGAAGGAGTAAGTTTGACTCTAAGTCTAGTAAGTGTGCATTCATCGGGTATGGTGAAGATGAATTCGAATATCGATTGTGGGATTACTCAAGTAAGAAGGTAATACGACGCCGAAACGTCGTCTTTAATGAGCAACACTTGTATAAAGAAGCGAAACAAGCCAAGGATGTTGCAGTTTCTGAGTTCGTCGAGTTAGATGAAACTCAGGAGAGCAACCAGGTACCTACAAGTGCAGATCAGAATTTCGAGAAGACGAACACTGCGGTGCAGGATCAGGTTAAGAACATGTTGAAGATCAAGTTCAGCAACCAGATGTACCAATTCTGAAAAGATCTACACGAGAGAGGAGAATACCTGAAAGATTAGTTACCGACTTCATTTTGTACACAGATTCAGGAAAGACTGAATCCGTTGCAGAGGCGACGCAAGACAACACTAGCAAGCTGTGAAAGCAAACTATGAACGAATAGATGGATTCTTTGAAGAAGAACCGTACCTGAGATCTAGTGAAGCTACACAATGTTCGAAAGGCGTTACTAAATAGATGGGTGTACAGGATCAATGATGAGGCTGATGGCATGATACGGTACAAGACTCGCTTGGTAATCAAGAGATATGCGCAACAATATGGGATAGACTATCAAGAAATATTTTTCCCAGTAATGAAGATGACTTCAATTCGGATGATACTCAGTAACGTCGCAATAGAAGATTTGCACTTAGAGCGGCTAGATGTGAAAACGGCATTCCTTCATGAAGATTTAAAGGAAATCTATATGATGCAACCACCGGTTACGAGGTGAAGAGAGAAGAGAACATGGTTTGTAGACTGCGAAAGAGCTTGTATTGCCTCAAGCAAACTCCAAGACAGTAGTATCTCAAATTCGATCAGTTCATGTTAGAGACATGATTTGTGAGATATGATTCCGATCACCGTGTCTATGTTCAGACTATTAAATATGGCGATTATATTATTTTGTCACTCTACGTAGATATGTTGGTAGTGGGTCCGAATTTCGAGAAAATTCAAAGTCTAAAAAAGACGGCTGAAAATTCTCCATAAAAGGTTTAAGAGCAGCCAAGCAAATTCTGGATATGAAAATCATAAGAGACAGACAACAACGAAAGTTGTGGCTATCACAAAAGGGCTAAGTGGAAAAGATTTTGAAGCGATTCAATATAGATAAATCAAAACCGGTTAGTACGCCTTTAGCGAAGCATTTCAAACTCAGCAAAGAATTGTGACCGACAACTCAAGAGCAGAAGGATGGGCATGGCGAGCATGAATTATGCATCTGCGGTGGGGAGTTTGATGTATGCGATGGTAAGTACGAGACCGGATATTGCACATGCAGTGGGAGTTGTAAGCAGGTACATGTAAAACCCGGGGAAGGAGTATTGGAATGCAGTGAAGTGGATATTGAAATATCTCATTGGAACATCCATTCATTGTTTATGTTTCGGGGGTAACTGTCTCAATGTGCATGATTACGTTAATGCGGACTACTCAGGTGATCGAAATAGTAGGAAAAGCATAATAGGGTACGTATTCATGGTTGGGGGAACATCAGTCAGTTGGGTCTCTCAGAGTTGCAAAAGGTTTTGGCGTTGTCAACGACGGAGGCCGAATATGTGGCTATCACGGAAGCCAGCGTAGAGATGATATAATTACAAGAGTTGCTCGAGGAATTGGATGAGAAACAAAATTTCAATATCTTGTGAAGCGACGGTCAAAATACGATACACTTGGCTAAGAACGCTGCATATCACTTTCGGACGAAGCACATCAAGATGCGGTACTATTTTATACGCATATTATTGGAAGATGATGAGTTAACACTGTAAAAGATCGCGGGAGAAACGAATCCTACGGATATGTTCACCATGGTCGTAGACAGAGATAAGCTGGATCTCTTTTGCAGGTTAGTGAAGCTCTCCATGAAGATTTGATGAGAGAGCTGATGGTGGAATCGTGTGAAGTCTGCTAGTTTCAGAATCAAGACGGAATAATCTTCAAGTAGGAGAATGTTGAAATTTGAAGAATTCTTTCTCAGACGTCTGAACAAAGGGGCTCAGACGTCTTGGCATGCACGCATGCACAAGAAATCCAGAGCAACGCCAAACGTCTGAAGGCCAAAATGCAGACATCTAGGGAAACGTCTTAGCCAACAGAGCGAAACCAGACGTCTGTGGCAGACGTCTGAAGAAGCATGAAGCCCAATCCAGAACGCATGCAAATGTCTGACCAAGGCATGGCAGACGTCAGCTTAAGGAGCTAAAACCTAACAGTAGGAGGCAGACGTCTGATGCTTTCTTCATCAGACGTTTGTCATCGGGATGTCTGTGCGAACCGAATATTTCAGATTTGGTTTATCTCTTATTTTAAGTAGGATTAGGGTTTGGCCATATATAGGGACCTCTCATATGTTATATGTATTGCCAATTTGAGAGACTATTGTATAGAGTGAGAGTGACGGCTAAGATCTAGAGAGAAATCTTCCAGGGTTGCTAGATGTAATTTGATTCAAGGATATAGTAGACATTTGTAGATTCCGCTCTGCCGAGGACCAGACATACAATGGGTGAACCTCGGTAATAAATCCTTGTGTGTCTCTCTCTAGTTTGTGATTCTTATATTCTCGCGTGTTTATTAATTTATATCTTTTGTTGGTATTGCGTTGTTGTTGTGTGATTGGTTGTTAGCATTGTGCCGTGTATCATCTATCTCCGTGGTTACCCACAACATATATAACCTCTCAAGGCACAATCTTGATTACGTACTGAAGAACTGTTCTGCTAACATTTATGTTCAGCGATAATTTATACCTTTCTGAAATCATTTTTCAACATTGAAGACTAGAAAAGGTCAAGCATCTAAATCAAATCTAAAAGGTTTTTCCATTAGAATGGGGCCAGCTATGGAGTAGTTTCCATGAAAGATATGACGAAGTTTTGTGCCCTGTCAACATGGACGGACCACTGAAAACGTTTCATTCTTGGATATGCCCGAAATGTTTCGTTCTTTAAGTTTTGTGCCCTATCAACATGGACAGACCATTGAAAACGTTTCATTCTTGGGTATGCCCGAAATGTTTCTTTCGTTCATTCGTTTTGTTTTCTGCCACCCCAAAGTGAGGCTAACCAAATGAATTTCTCATATGATTCTGCTACCATCATCTAGGCTACAGAACAAAACAATTAACAATGCTGTGCAATGATACAGAGCAATGTATATAGCTCATTATTATTGAGATATTTTCAAACACCAATATGCTACGGTTATTTTAACGTTCGATTAAAAACCGTTTATTTGAATCTTCACATTTGAAAAATTAAATATTAAGAACTTGCAGGAGATGAACAAACCAGAGCTAATGTGTTGCTAATAATTTGGTCATTTCCCCCCGATATGATTAGTGTTTTTTGTTTAATCTGCAGAAATCAATGGTTAACGCACAAAACAAATAGTTCACTTCGTTTTGCTGATGTAAAAAGTAACTTAAAATTTAGCTTAGTTTAGTCACAATTATAATTATACTCATAAGGGCTAGTTTGATGGTGAATATGCCAACAAATGAAATTCAATATTTCAAACTCTGAAGCACTCAAATGGGCATGGGGACATGGGGCACAGAAGAAACATCGATAAGATTAATGATATATCTTGAAGAACCTAAATGACTGAATGGAGATTTGATGTGGTGGTAATACATGAACTCATATGCGCGAATATCAACTTGGTGAACCCTTAAAGATTCAAATGTTATATGATGAAGGAACACCATTTAAGACATAAGTCTTGCCCACTTGTTAATAACTTTTTATACTCACTAAAATATAATGGGAAATACCAACAATGAGAATTTAAATTTTTATACATGGGCATGGCCTCGGATGGAAAAAAAAGCGTATATATAGATTTTTAAACACAGTTTAAAAATTTAGAAAAACATGGTTAATATATAGATTTTGCAGATTGTCAAGCATTTAGGATAAAGAAAAGACAAGACTAGCTAAGCTTCCATCTCGCATACCATATTAGTTGGTTCATGGAAATTCTTTGTTATATTTCCCAATAGCGTGTATTTTAGCATCTAACATATATATAATACTCTTAAAAGAATTAAAAGCTCAAAAATCACCAATAGAACGTAGTTTTGTTAGGATAGCAGTGGTGGAAGATGTGCAGCAGTCCAAATGCTAAATGGGCAGCTTGCGTAGAAGGGGGCCTATGTAAACCGCTCTAAGGCGTTAAATGCTAGAAACAAAAATTTGGTCATCTGGGTCAGCCTTCTAGAAATGGGTTCTGACAGTTACGGATGCTTTCTTCTGCAATATTTCTTATACTGTAGGTTGCGTGCAAATAATTAATTCCAAAAGGACAGATGGTTTGGAGAAGAAACATTGCAGACACATTTTTGTTGATCAATTAACATGCGGAGGAGAAAAACTCTCAAAACTTTTATTCGACTCTCGAGTCACTAAATTATTCGCAGTTCCCTCTCTCTTACAAACTTTAAACATAGACTAGCCAATACGTGAAAAGACTAACTCTTTTCAAACTAACTTTAACTCTCTCTCTAAAAATACTCTTATATCTAATATGGCGTGTATCTACAATGTAAATCTAAATCTCTGATCACTCAAGATCTTTCTGATAGTGTCTCAAGCTCACCCTCTACTTCTATGTATCTGAGTGTTCAATGGTATTCTTTAAGTTACAATAGAACAGCATACCATCACCACCACCACCACCACCATTTTCCTAATGTATCTGATAAATTTGAAGGTTTGTTATTTCATTAGAAGTTTTGGTAATTTAGAATACAATATACACAATACATATGCAAGTATGATAAATACAATAAACAAATTACCTGCTTTATTTGATAGCCAACACTATAGCCCCCACTAACCATAAAGTCAACAGTGGCATCCTCCCACCATGGCAGTAAGCAATGTAGCCGACCCACCTGAAATCATAAAAGGGTTAGGGTTACAACGTCACAATTAAGCCATATGATAAGCTGGCTCAAACACTTTTGAAAAATTTATACAAATATTCAAAAATAAATTCTTTATTGCTACAAATGATTAGTTTATCTTAGAAAACCACTTCATCCAAAAGAATAAGATATTGAGTTGTAAAACAAGTGTAAATTTAGCTAATTTTAGTACATACTTCCTAGTCATCTACTGCTTATTCCTTTTTTTGTTGTTCTTTCTAGTTTTGTTGGGTTATTTCCTTGCATGATTGCATAACATTAGACACTCAATCGCCCATAAAGTATGTGCATCACACTCCGCATACTCTACTTCATAAAAGTACAGACAGAACATCAAGACACCAAGACAGCTTAATGCACTCCAATGATACATGTAAAATGTATAACAATATATAAACCTGCACACAAACCATACATGCAGAGACAGCATTTTCTTGCAAAGGTGTGCATGTATGTGATGTGTTTGTGTAGTTTTGTGTGTGTGTGTGACCAAGAAATGATTTGTTACATTCATCCAGTCGAAGGATTCAGAAATTGAAATTTTGTTGAAGGTCAAAAATTTTGCATAAATTTGTAATGGGAAACTCTTCAATAGAGCCACCTAAGACAAGGAAAAGGAATTGGTTAGTTGTGCTAGCTATGTAACTTTATAAAAATCCATAATCTGATTATAGAACTTGAATCAAATAATTCAAAACTAAATTATAGGCCTTTCATAAGTATTGATGCATGCAACAGAGAGAAAAATCAAATTTTAATGATTATAAAGGAGCATGACAACTTCTTACCCCAGCATAAGCCACTGCTTTAGGCAATTCTTTCAGATTTCCTGTGCCTTCTGCATATACGCTGGCATCGATGAAAACCAATTTGACCACCTAATTAAGATAAGAATAAAGAAATATAATTAATCTCTATGGTAAGAAGAGCGGAATATCATCAATCAGTTGGAAGCAAGAATAGATGCAGCATTTTCACTATCTCAAGAAAGTGAAAATGTCCGCTCTTAAATTAAATGTAGTTCAACAGCAGTTTACTAATTGGTACATGAAAAAACAAGAATCCAAAAAAAGAAGATAACCAAATATAAAAGGAAGGGGGGGGGGTGTTGTTACTGCCTCTTTGGTTGCAAAATCGATGGCAACTGCAGCACCAAGACTTGGTCTAACCAATACCATGGGCCTTTCAATATAAGACCTCCAGAACTGCAGTACAAATTCACAAAAGTTTAATTTCTCAGACCAGGTTATAGATGTCATAGCAAAAGCATACTATTAAAAAATTTGCATATAGGCAGGCAAATGTCTAAAAAAGATGATCGTTAAATCTGCCAATACTGAAAAAAACTAAAAATATTTTCTAATGTAAGCATATGGTCTTCAGCATCACCAGCATTATCAATAACTTCAGTGTTTATGTGTCGTGGTGGGTAGCTATGGAGACAACTTGTGAACTTGAAATTGAGAATGCCGTGAAAAGGAAACACAAAGGTTTTAGGACCGGTAGTCAACTTGACACGAACACTCAATGAGTAGGTGAGCATCCCAAGGAACCTTGGTGGCCTTTTGATGACAAAGAAACCTGTTTTTGAAGTCATGCACCTGCTAATAAGGAGCCAGCTTCTAACTTTCCCCTTAGAAGAACTATACAACTGCATTTTTTTTTATGTGAAATCGCATTTAGTCAAGGTATTGCATATGTCAAAAGACCAAATTACACCACAATCCCATGATAAGACAGCACAAAGGTGTCAAATTTACAGACATAAAGTAAAGATCCAAATACAGAGCGTTTATATAGAAATAGAATAGAATGGAACACACACTAAAAGTCATCAGAAACGGTACCCAACTATCCAAAATCAAATTTATTTAAAAATCCTTTTGAGATAAATTGGTTTTGCTTGCACTGCAAGTGTAATGTTCAAAAGTTCCATTGATGACTTTATACATGCTGATATGAGAATCTGGAACAAAAGCATTGAAGCAGTGCTCGTACTGCATCAGTGAAAGAACACACATACCTGGTATAGGTGCTCGCGCTTGGTAGCAACATTACATGAAGGACAAAGCTCTGAATATATCAGAAAAACATTGGTTGGTTATTGTGAATAGGTGCAGGCTTTTGAATGGAAGTCCCAAGCACTGAATATGCTTATACTTTGTCATGGATTGATATTCACTGGTAATAGCTTGGAACAAAGCAATACGTGAACCTAAATCAGAGAAACCCCATCCAAGAATATCAATTGCCCATGTCTCCTGTCCAGCATCCTCAAGCAATGGATATGTATACCTCCATTCTAAACATGAATTGTGTATGGCATACTGGGGTCGAAATTTACACTCCATTGCCGAAATTAAAAATCAAAAATTAAAAGTCAAAATGTCAAAGTCAACACCCAGACAAGTGGACCCAAGTCCAACTAACCCGGACCCAAGCCCAAGCAAGTGGGCCCACGCCCAAACCACCTCAAGCCCAAGCAAAGCCGGCCGGTCATCGAAGAAGAAACAGAAAGAAATTTGTAATAAATAAATTTTGTATGCAAATAAATGTAACAATGTAATACAAATGGGCAAAAAACCAAAATTATGTAGAACCCATGGCTTATGTGCAAAAAGAAATGAGCACATGGGCACGAGAGAAATAAAAGAGCAATTATGTGAAGGCCCAGGGGCTAAGTTGCAAATTGTAATGGGTATTTAAACCCAACCATATGATGAAATATTAAGTTTTCTCATTCTCACAAAATACTAGGGTTTGTGCCTCCTCTCTCATCTTTTTCTCCAAATAAATCAAGAGGAAAACCTTTCCTTGTCTTAAAATAAATAACAAAATCACATAGATCCATAGAAATGGAGCATCTTTCTTCCATCAAATCCTATAAATGAGAGCTTTTGGGCCTCCTCCATCTTCTTCATCAAATCCAAAGAAAGAGGAAGAATAAAAAAAAAACCATCTCTCAAAACACCTCTACTTCAAGATCCAAGGCATAAAAGAGGAAAAAATAGCTCCTTTACCCTCATCCAAGATTCATGTCTCGAGTACTAAAAATCAAGAGCCTTTTAACAAAATAGAGGGAAGCTTGAGGGTGACCCCACCAAAGGGAAGGCTTTTGGGCCTCTCCTTTGGGGAAGCCCTCGGGGATATGGATTTCGATCCGTGCTCCCCTATTTGAACGAAGATTTCTATCCGTGCTTCACCCAAACGCGGGAAAACATACTTTGTTCTATATTTCTCCCAAATAAATGATAAAACGACGAAATTTTGCGGTTATGCCTCCAAATTTTAATCGGAACTCACACACTTAGGACTTCTTTATAAAAAATTAAAAGAAAATATAATAAATAAAATATTATAAAAGCCGCCGGGGCTCCCCCGACCCGGGTGACCACGGAACCCAGAAAATCCCCCCTAACGGGGGAAAATCATCCCCTCCAGGAGGCCGACCCCCCTCCTAGGGGGAACCGAACCCTCTCCTAGGGGCAGCCGACCCCTCGGGTGCCCCTGGCCCCCCAAGGTGCCTTCCTAGGCACCTGGGCTTCTTCATAAATAAAACAAATAAAAAAATAATGATAAAAATGATAAAATATGAATAAACCAAAAAATGAATGAACAGACATGCATCCTTTCTTTTCAAGCGAACACATTTCGCATTGAGTTCGCATGATCGCAAGACCCGTTAATCGGAGGTTCTCTAGCCTCAAAGCGAGCGTTACTTAACGGCAGCTTTGTCCACTGCTGCCAAAAATTAGAATCCTCACAATCAAAAAAAAACACCAACCATCGGGTGGGGGAATCTGTACAACGCTTGACAAGCAAGCGCATCCATCCCAATGGGTGACGAAAAACACTCTGCATCGCATTTAATGCAAGCATATCAGATTATAAGGGTTAGAAAAAGAGGTGAACATAATTATATACTAGTATAAAGATGGCAACAATTTCACCATCAGTGGATTTATATAGGGCGGCTGTTGCAAATAACTATTTTAAAGGAAACTTTAGCTTCTCTAACATTTCTAATGTGCATTGAGATTGTTCAATCTGCAAATTTCTACGCAATCAACAGTTCTAATATACCTTTCAAAGCCATGAAGGAGAACAATTGGCTCTCCTATCTTATGTTGCCTTGGCTTCACACAGCTACTCGTGATAGAGCTTTTCAAGAAGCTTACCTAGAAAGCTCCGCATATTAGGTTGAGAAAGAAACTGAGTACGGATTACAAGCAAGGTAAAGAAACTCCTAAACTATTTAAGTTTGAGCATCTCACAGCATTTTACTCTAGAATCTTATGAGCGTACATATTATGCAAATATATAATTGCATGTCAGACACGAGAGTAGTAGTATTGTAAATGTTGTGACTATAACCGCTCTTTGTCATCTGATTTGAAGTTGGTCTTTTTCGGTTTTTCGCAAATTATAATTCAAACTTGATTTAAAACAAACATAATTTGATGGAAAATAGGAAAACGACAAACATTATGATGATTAATACCATCATTGTATAATTGAATATATCCGGGAAAACATCAAAGCCGAATAGGCTAAAATCATATTTAAATATAAAACCATAGCCTGCCTTTTCTTAAAATTCATCATCAATCAATTTAGTACAAGATAACAGCAAATCCCCTATTGCCCAGAAGTTCCAGGGTCACCATGGCGAAGTCAGCTACATGATACATTTTTTTCTTCTCCATTCATCTCTAGAACAGAAACAATATCTTAATTGTTGATTTAAGGCGGTCCTCAACAGACCAGAATGGAAGAAAAGGATTCATATAACCGCCCACAAAATTTTTGGGATAAAGTCTTTCGGCCGCTAAATTAGCAACTACAACATAATCTGTAGACTGCAGGCACAAATCTTAGCAAAGCCAATGTATAGCAAATCATTTATTTTTTTAAAATAAAATAAAATAAAACACATCTCTGCACTGCATTGCATACCTGTCGACGTAAAGAATGACCAAATCCTCTAATTAGCCAAAAAAAAATCCAAAATTTAGCAGGAATTGGACTCAAGGTTGCTAATTTTACTTCAAAAAAATAACAATTTTACAAAATTGAGAGCAAAGTTGAAATCTTTTTGGTGCTTACTTCCACAGGGAGGCGCTGGATCCTCTTGGCGAGCTCGCGAGCCGGCGGTTCTCGGATCCTCTCCATCTCCTTGGGGAGAAATGGCGGCATCTCGCTCCCCGAAACCCTAGCCCTAACCCTAATTCTGGCCGGAGCGGTGGCCAGAACCGCCATCGCCGCCTCCTCCTCTCTCGGCGGTTTAGAGAAAGAGAGTGAAAGAGGAGAGAGAAAGCGGGAGATTGTAATTTCTCCCTCTCCCTCTCTCTCTCTCTCTGCCCCTCTCTTCTCTCGAGTTTTCAAGATAAGCTGCTTGCGTGGCATGCTCCACGGCAGGGTATTTTGCAAATGTCGGCAATGGGGTTGAGTTTTATCACCTGCAGTTTCATAAAAGCAGCAAACTCAAACTCCAAAATCCGAACTTTGACTTATCTGGCAACCATTTTGGAATCCGGATAACTACAGTTATCTCAGCCAAATGTTGAGATAACTGCAGTTATCTCAACTCCAATCTAGTCAAAGTTTTGCAAACTCCGTTTTTGAAGTTTGAGACTTGCAAACCACAGTTGCCATCTTTCTACCTCCGCTTAAAAATAAACTATAATTATTTGAACTCCATATCCAACCAGGGCCTCAGCATTAATCATTGAAACAGGATAGTTCAAATTTCTTCCCGGTTATCATCGCATGCATCATACCTGCCAAAAACTAGCATAGGTAAAGGGAGTCGTTTTTGTGTTAAAATGTTACAATCCTCTTTCCATGAGCCATGAGATGGTTAAGACGTTTTTACGATTTAGCCCCTATCTAATTACATGTCGGCGACAAGAATCGACCCAATTTCGGTCCGGATCCTGCACACGGATATATATCATATTGTTTCAAACACCGGAGCTTACATTATAGTTGTACTAGATCATTTAAATGGATTTTTTTAGTTATTTCAATCTGAGCCGTTGGAAGCAAAAGATGAATCCAACAGCTGTTATGCAGGTTCGTGAATTTAAAAACACGAACTCGTCCTGACGGATCCATACCTCCCACCACCTCAAACTGTGAACTCTGTTCTCTTGTGTGACAGTTCATTGTTGCTTCAATTATAGAAACTCGTCTTTGCTCTTGGAAAATACAAAGTAATGCGACTTGCAAACCACGGCGTAGTCTCAAAACGAGGAATAAAAATTGTACTCGCATGCGTTTTTGTATGGTTCGTTGTTTTTTTGTTCAAACAACATGGAAATCATGTCATTCCTTAGAACAGAAAAGGCAACATTTTGGCCTGAACCCCCTTCGCAATTCAATAACTGCTCGATATGGAGCTAGGTTAACTGCAGTTTATTTTTAAGTGGAGTTAAGCGGTATGCAAACTAAACCGTAATTTGCAAGTCCCAAACTCTGTAAATGGAGTTCAATAAGACTGAGATCCGATTGGAGTTGAGATAACTGCAGCCATCTCAATTTTAGAGCTAAGCCAACCGCAGTCATGTAAATTCCAAAATGGTTGCCGAACAAGACAAAGTTAGGATTTTAGAGTTAATTTTGCAAACTTTATGAAACCACGTTTTTGAAAACTCGACTCCATTAGAAGAAGAGGAGATAAAAGGATCTCCCTGCTTCAATCTCTCCTACATTTGATGTTCTTACCAAAAGTGTCGTTTTACTAGTGAAGCTAGAAGCGTAAAGAAAATCTGGGACATTCAATTTTGAAATTGATTTCTGGTGTGGTTTCTTATTTATTAAGAGAAATCAAACAAAAAACATCATTGTTTATGTGCAATGCACGTAATTAATGTCATGCCTTTATTATTTGACAAATGTGTTAAATTGATAAATAAATTGGCTAAATAGAAGGAAATAGCCTTAGTATTTATGTTGAGTTTTAGTTCAGTTAAGACGGAATTAAAAACTTTGAGGCGTGTATAACACACTTTCCGAAAGATGATATTTCCCCCACCATGGGAGTACAGTAGAAGACAATCACCTCCAAGATACAACAAAAAGCCGTTGAAACTCTCTTAGAAAATAACGAGAAGAAGATGAACAAACTGTGAAGAGCAAGACTTAATTTGTAGAGTTGAATAGAGACAACTGTTTGGATGGTTGTGACTAGAGTTGAATAGATAATTTGTAGAGTTGAATAGACACAATTGTTTGGATGGTTGTGACTAGAGTTGAATAGACACAACTGTTTGGACGGTTGTGACTGTTCAGACAACAAAACTGCAGTGGACAGTTTTTTAGACATCCTTTGAATTTGAAATTCAAAAAGACAAACTCTATTATTAAGTCAACCCAAGATGCCCCAAGTGTCCAAGTGCCATATCAAAGATAATAATAAATAAATATTATAAACCTGCTGGAAATCAGGCCCACTTGACTTATAACCCACTTTGTTTAAGATATTACTTAAATATTGGGAATTATTATAAAGGCTTGGGTATTCGTCTCTCCATCCGATGTGGGACTATTTCCCTCATACAAATACTACCAATTGATTCAAACTACTAACAATCCTCCACTAGTTTGTATATATTGCCAACCACATCTCTCTCGTGACAAATATTATGCATAAAAGAAAGGTATCTCTCGATTTAAACCTTCCATTAGTGTATATATATCAATCGTCTAACAAAGTTATTGGTGTCCGCAGATTAAACCAAAACTTTTATTATTAGAATTTGAAATACAATACACACAATATTTATCTTGTTTTCTAAGAGGTTTATAACTGCTTTAGCACTATTATGGCCATGTGCTACTCTTGTACTTCATAAGCATTTAGAAGAGAATACTTCATATCTCTTGTTGAAATGGAACCACTTCTATGCTAATATAGGTGGAGTTTCCTTTATTATATTCCTGTTACTGTGGATATTTAAAATTAAATAACTTCATTAAGAGCTTTCGCTCATCCTCTTTATCGTAACAGACAGCACTAGATATTTATTTATATAAGAATGAGACGTCTAGTGCAATACAGGCACATGACAGCAACTTGTTATTACCTATTGAGCTATTAAAATTAGTTTTTACTAATTAAAGTTGGGTTACCATTACTGGTGCCAAATTGTAAATGTTTAAGTCCAATTCCGATTGACGTATTCTTTACCAAATCTCTAGATAATGCCTTGATAAAGAGATCTGCTAAATTCTTTACAGATCTCACATAAACTATGGTAATTATTCCATTAGTAATTAAATCTCGAACATATTCATGCCTTAAACTAACGTGTCTAGATTTGCCATTATAAACATTATTATAAGCTCTAGGCATAATCGCCTCACTATCACAATGCAAGGAAATAGACGGCATTGATTGTGGCCATAACTCTATATCCAATAATAAATTTCTCGGCCATTCCGCTTCCTTACCAGCAGTAGCCAAAGCGACAAATTCAGATTCCATTGTTGAATGTGTGATGCGGGTTTGTTTCTTAGAGGCCCAACTAATAACACCGTCTCCTGTTGTGGATTTATTATCACTTGCGCTTGTGATTCAACTTGCATCCGAATAATCTTCTAGTACTGCAGAATAATTGGAATAAAATAGAACAAACTCTTTTGTTCTTTTTAGATACCCAAGAACTCTACTGATGGCCTTCCAATGATTAGTACTGGGTTTACTGGTGTATCGTGACAATTTGCATACTGCAAAAGCTATATCAGGCCTTGTACAATGCATCGCATACATAAAGCTTCCAATAGCGCTAGCATATTCTAATTGTGCAATTACATTGTCACAATTCTCATTTAATTTCATACTCGGATCATACGGAGTAACACTTTCTTTAATATTAAGATGTTGGAATTTATTCAATAATTTCTCTATATAATAAGATTGGTTTAGCACAAACCCTTAACTATATTTTTTCTCCTTTATTCCTAAAATAGTATCTATTTCATTCAAATCTTTCATTTTGAATACTGAAGTTAAATACTTTTTTGTTTCATTTATTCCAATCATACCAAATATTAACATGTCGGCTACATAGAGACATATGATTACCCCATAATTCTGATTGAATTTGGAATATATACATTTATCCGCACTATTATGCTTAAAACCCTGTGATATTATTGTTTATCAAATTTCTCATGCCATTATTTAGAGGCCAGCTTTAAACCATATAGCGTCTTAGTTAATTTACAAACTTTGTTCTCATTTCCAGAAAGTATGAAACCTTCGGGTTGTTCCATGTATACTTCCTCATTTAATTCGTCATTTAAAAAGGCTGTTTTTACATCCATTTGATGCGCATATAAATTATATATTAAAGCTAAAGCTATAAGAATTCTAATGGATGTTATTCTAACCATAGGTGTATAAGTATCAAAATAATATATGCCCTCTTTTTGTGTGAATCCTTTAGCCACTAATCTTGTCTTGAAAGTTTGTATAGAGCCAATTGTATTTTGTTTTCTTCTAAATACCCGTTTACACTTTATAAGCTTAGATCCTTGAGGCAAGTCAACCAATATCTAAGTATTGTTGTTAGTGTATATGCCCTAGAGGCCATTACTGTATCATACTGGTTTGTATATTACTTAATGGAAGCTTGGGATATTCACCTTGTATATACAATCTTGCTCAAAATAGTAGTATGCTACTTGGTTTGTTTCTATTTCAATGTGTACATGTGTTTCTTTTATCATATCACCTATACGCATCAGTGGAGCCCTTAGGATCTTTGCTTGATTACCAGCGTTGTGATGGCAGTCACACTAGTGAGGGCTGGGTAATCTATAAACACATCCTTATACAGGTCCCTAGTCGCAGGACTATCGAGACAGGGCATCGATACTCCGGAGTAGACTGGCGCATGCGCTTCTCATCCCAGTGTGGGAGACGGTCTGTCCCACAGCCGTCAGTACGTCGTACTTGAGATAGTATGCGGGTGCTCGTTAGGTTACGAGTACACTGGACAGGACTCGTCGGGAACTGACAAGTTGGTATTATACCTATCGTCAGTTATCAGTTCCCAGGTGACATGAGTACAGCTTAGTCCGCTGACTTGACACTGGCACTTCGCCTCGAGTGTGTTCCCATTGTATTTTGATTACTACCCTACCACGGCTCAAAGGAGTCGTGCAAACAGGTGGTAGTTGGGTGCAGTCCCGAAGCACTTGGAGGCAGTGACGGTTAGACAGGATTCGTCTCTCCCGGTATTGGGGGTTGACATCGCGCTGTGTCTAGGAGAGCCATTACACGAGTAGTCCCTGGCCAGGGCAAGCGAGATATACTGATAGGCTTCCAGTGTTATCTCAGGGTGTTTTGGGCTTCACTCCGACACGACTTGTACCGCTATTAGGGACTGACGTTTACCGCCCCCTAGGCCCGACATACGATGTATCAGACGAACAGACCGGACTGTACGGAGACTGTCACATTCAGACTCAGTAGGAGTTCAGATGGGGTTCACCTCGTCAGTCTTCTTATCGGCATCTACCTGGGGACCGTTACGCACAGCTAGTGCCGCTTGCGGTCTGTGGTTAAACCCACTGCCAGCGTAGTGTCGAGTCTTTAGAGTCCCACACAGAGGGCTATTCGCCTCTGGGCAAAACAGAGTAGAGGTCGCATGGTTTTGCGACAGGGTTCGTTCTCATCCGCGCACTTGTGCACGTTTGGAGTCCGGACAGATATTATTAGCAGGCTCTGGTTTGAGCCAGATACTGGTATATGTTTTGGGGTTGATTTTATCTCATAGTATTCATGTTCATCGGAACAAGAATGCGGGTGTGTATGCACAGTTGATTGAGGCGGAGGAAGAGGATTTTCATTAGGGTTTCGGAACGGGTGCGTATGCACAGTTGACAGTCGTCTTTTTCCAAACCCTAATGGATTTATGATATATCAATTAATAATATTAATTAAATGAAATTGTGTCATGGTTGGGTTTGTTGACTTGTTAACCAAGGTTGACTAGTTGACCATAGTTGAAAGTTTGACCATCATCATTACATATCAAAGATTGCTCTTTGATTCTAGCAAAATCATTTAATGTGTGTAATGATAATGGTCATTCCAAACCATCCATCAACTATTTCATTTATATTATTATTATTATTTTTGATAATTCTTTTCTTATTATATTATGGTTGTAAAATGAAAAGCTCTCATTCTATCATAACACTTCTCTCTCCTCTCTTCTTCTTCCTCCTCCTCTAGTTCAAGGAGCTCCCTTCTCATGTGTTGAGAATCCATCTCCTTGAGATAAAAACACACCAAAGCCACTCTCTACTCACTCTAGGGTTAGAGGTTTAGCAAGCCAAAGATCCTAGTTCACTCAAAGTTCGAGAAAGAGCCCGAAGGCTGAACCCTCAGGTGGATCCATCTTTGACGGAAGAAGGTGACGAGGAAAGCACCATCAACCCCTACAAAGGTTTCAAGAAGAAGGAGTTCAAGTTAGGTATAACCTCTTTTCCGAGTAGCTAACTCTCTTTAGCTTTCTTGCTAGTTTAGTTTAGAAAAGATCCCGACTTTTGTTAGTCCATGTTGCCTAATGCGCTAAAAATTTGTTTTTTATACCGTTTCCGCCTCCCCGCAAGAACCGGGGTTGGCAACGTGGACTTACAGTGGTATCAGAGCCTTACTAAACTTAAACTAGCTTAGTAGTAAAGTGTATGGAAGTTCGATCGGAAAAATCGCAAAAACCGGAAAATCAAAACCCTAACTTTCTGTTGAAATTTTTTGTGCTCTAAAAATAAAAAGTTTTACTCCTAAAATCGGCTCAGGGTTTTGTGAAAACACCCACAAAAAACGGTCGCCTGATTCCCTCAAACCACCGCGGTTCCGCGGCGATATGTATGCATTTGCCGCGGAACCGCCGCCGTTTGGGATCCTCTCGTGATCGGGTTTTGTTCAGTGTTCTTCTGGTAGGGTTTTGGGATTTTTCAGATGGTTTATTTGTGCCCAGGTTTTCCAGAAAAGAAATTTGTTTTTGGGGGCCTATAAATCCGTATTTTTATCGAACTTCACTACACTTTGACTATAATGGTTATATCTGTGATGTTTATATGTATTGAACGTCGGCTAATCGCTATATGTCGATTAGTCGGGGTTATACATATCTGTGATCTGTGTTTGATGATGGTTTGTGTATATGAATGCGTTGGACTGTCGCGGGTGAATAGCCGGGGTGGATGTGAGATGAGTGTTTCTTTTTCTTTCATTCATTGTAAAATGTAAATTGATGTAATATTATTATTTGTATGGCCGCACAACCGGGTCGGGGTTGTAGCCGTCATTGTATAATTCTTTTTACTGTTTTTGCTCCTAGGATAGACCCATGGAGGGGTGCACAAACTACCGGGTATCTCAAAGTGCCGAGTGGCCTACTCACGGCGTTGAGAGAGGTTGCTCCACTTCGGGTACTTGGCGGGTAGTTTGCCGCACCCGTAGGGGTCTTGGATGGGGTATTGGCTATTCACCGCGACCGTGTAATCCGCTCTTCGTTGCAGGCTCGAAAGGATTGCGGATTCCTAGTATATCCAATGTATTCATCTGTGATCTGTAATATCTATCATTGCTATATATTTATAACTATTTAGACGTTGCTTATGTTTTACAGCCGCGCTAGCCCAGCCCCCGCTCTGTGTTAGTTAAGTAACCTAACGGGTGATGACGGGGCCCCGTGGCGAATGCGAATGGCATAAGCGTACGTCATATTTTGGTTGTTTTCTGCAATGGTAGGATTAAATGATGGGACGCATTAAAAGAACTAATGCAAGTATATCACGCATTAAAAGAACTAATGCAAGATAATAAACCAAGCAAAAGTCGTTGGAACACTTTCGAAAAACCACTTGGTTCTTTTCAAAACCAACTTTTAAATGCGGAGCTTGAGCCACTCCTTTTAAAAAGCTATCTCGTTCCATCGATCATATCAAGTTCACTACGTTCACGGTTTAGCCAAAACCATTCGTAGCCCTCCGTCGTTTCACATGAATAGTCAATATTATTCAAGCTGTGTTTGTTGGCCAAAGTCAAGGCATAGTGATTGGTAGCCATTGGGTATTCATGTGCAGCATAGATAGATGTGTTGATTTGGAACAGTCGTACTGCCTTGTTGGCCAAAGTCAAGGGTAAGTACGGGTGGATTCAAATTAACCTGGAGAACGACAGGTAGAACTTGACATGTGACTTATGATTTGTTGGCCAAAGTCAAGGTCATAAGAGCATGGGGCAAAAATCCACATCGGGAGTTTCATAAGTACTGAAACTTGCTAGATTTGCATACCATTTGGAGTGTGATGATTATGGTAGGATTCCTTCATTTTCGTCACGCAATGATATTTGGATCCCGATCTTACTGTGAGTATATGCTACTCCTCGGGAAATTTCTCACTAAACGATCGATGCTATAAACCTAGTAGGTGTCGAGAAAGGTGTTAGCGGGGCTACGCCCCCAGGGAAAAGAGATTCTTAAATTAAGGAACTTCACGAAAGCGTTGGAAAACCTCCCTCGAAGTACCGACACTGGCCTGGCTGAACGGTTAAGCAAGTATTGTGCGGTGGGATTGATCCCGGCTAATTCTTCCTTTATGGTTTGAGGAGGGATTCGAGAGACAGTGGGAGCCATCCTGTTTAGACAAATTAAAAACCATTCTAAACTTGCAAGAGTATCGTGCTGAGTGTTTTTTCTCTCTCTCCTAATTGCAGCGACCAATCGACATGACTGGACTTAAGTTACTTCTAGATAAAAACATATTGACAGGGCTAAACTACAAAGATTGGCTCAGGAATGTCAAAATGGCAATCACTTACGACAAGCTGGGGTATCTTCTTACCACCAAAGCTCCCCCCGTCCCAGGTCCCACCTCCAGCGTCGCGGATAAGGAAATCCGTAAGACTTGGGAGATTGATTGCGCGAAGGCCAAGTGCCTCGTGCTTGCCTCTATGGACAACGAACATCAGAGGAGGCACTAGAATATGGACCTGGAATCCATATTTCTCCATACAAAAGAACTGTATGGAGAGCAGTCTCGTATCGCAAGATACGAAGTGTCGAAGAAGTTATTTTCGGCAAAATTGGCCGTCGGATCATCGGTAGCGGAACACGTGCTTAAGATGATTGGCTACATTGAGGAGCTCGCAGAACTTGGGACCACGTTGGAGAGTGAGCTCTATACGGACTTGATTCTCCAGTCCCTTCCTTCCACTTACGCCCAGTTTATACTGAACTTCAACTTACAAGAAAAAGAAGTTGAACTTTCAGAACTCCTCAACATGCTGAGGAGCGCAGAGGGCACCCTACAGAAAGATAGGGATACACCCACTTTGTTTATAGGAGGATCTTCTTCTTCTAGGTCCAAGACGAAAGCCAAGGGAAAGAAGAAGAAAGCCCCCGCCAAACCAAGGGGCGGTGTTAGTAAAGTGGATACGAAGGGAAAGGCAAAGGCAACAAAGATAGCGGGGAAGCTTGTGGGTAAAGAAGAATGCTTCTATTGTCATAAAAGTGGACACTGGAAGAAAGATTGCAGGGCTTGGAAAGCCAGGACACAGGAACTGAAGCAGGTTGCGGCTTCAGCTTCAGGTGTGTATGTTATTGAAAACTGTCTTTCGATAAACTCTACTTCCTGGGTATTGGATACCGGATCAGGATCTCATATCTGTAATTCTTTGCAGGCGTTGAGAAACCGTAGGTTTTTGAAGGCAGGTGACATGACCCTCAGAGTTGCGAACGGAGCTAGCATGGATGCTAAGGCCGTGGGGGACTATCACCTGGGAATGACAGATGGACATGTTTTGGTTTTGCGTAATTGCTTTTTTGTACCCAACGCAACTTGTAATATCATTTCTGTATCTTTGGTTTCAAAAGAAGGTTATGAATTTGCGTTTGTAAGTAATGTTGTAAACATTCACCTTAATTAAGTTCTGATTGGGTCAGGTACACTGAGCAATGGTATATACGTATTAAACCAACCACAGATTTTCAATGTCCAGAATACACACAAAAGAAGTCTCTAGATATCAATCAGACTTTCTTATGGCATTGTAGACTGGGTCATATCAATGAGAGAAGATTGACTAAGTTACATACAGAAGGATATTTGGATCCGTTCGAATATAAATCGTATGCCACTTGTCAATCCTGTCTCAAAGGAAAGATGACAAAGACTCCGTTCACTGGACATGGAGTAAGAGCGAGCGAGCTCTTGGGACTCGTACACAGCGACGTGTGCGGTCCAATGTCTACACATGCGCGAAGCGGTTATTCTTACTTCATTACTTTTACGGATGACTTTTCAAGGTACGGTTATGTCTTCTTGATGAAGCATAAGTCCAAAGCCTTTGAAAAGTTCCAGGAATATAAGAATGAAGTAGAAAAACAAACCGGCAAAAGTATCAAGATTCTAAGATCGGATCGAGGTGGAGAATACTTAAGTGCCGAGTTCCTGAATTACTTAAAAGAGAATGGAATTCTCTCTCAGCTTACTCCTCCGTACACTCCGCAACATAACGGTGTATCGGAGAGACGGAACCGGACCCTATTGGATATGGTACGGTCCATGATGAGTAACACTGAGTTACCGCGATCATTCTGGGGGTATGCGCTAGAATCAGCTGCATACCTTTTGAACCGAGTTCCCACTAAGACTGTGCCTACCACACCATATTAGATGTGGTGTGGAAAGAGGCCCCATCTTAATCACATTAAGATATAGGGATGTCCAACTTTTGTCAAAAAGCAGCATGCGGACAAACTCGAGGCACGCTCAGTACAGTGCAAGTTCGTGGGATATCCAAAGAACTCCAAGGGATATTTCTTCTACTGCGAAGAGGAACAAAAGGTTTTTGTTTCTCGTCATGCCTACTTCTTGGAAACTGAGTTTTTGGAAAACCAGATAAGTGGGAGCACAGTAGAACTGGAAGAAATTTCAGAACCACGAGCTATTACTGAAAGCTTAGAGGAACCAGAGGGTTCAAAAGAACAGGACATTCCTACGCCGCTCCGCAGGAGTAGTAGGCAGTCTCATCCGCCCGAGAGATACTACGGTTTTCTCATAGACGGGGATAGAGAGGATTGCATCATAGATTATGATGAACCTACTAGCTTCCAGCAGGCCGTTCAGAGCGTTGACTCGGTAAAATGGCTGGATGCAATGCGGACCGAAATAGAGTTCATGTACACCAACAAAGTATGGACGTTGGACATTGCTCCAGACGGAGTAAAACCCGTAGGATGCAAGTGGATCTTCAAAAGGAAGATTGGTGTAGATGGACAGGTTGAGACCTATAAAGCTAGACTTGTAGCAAAGGGTTTCCGTCAAAGACCTGGTTTGGACTATGACGAAACCTTTTCTCCAGTGGCTATGCTGAAATCCATTCGGATCCTTCTTGCCATTGCTGCTTTCCACGATTTTGAGATTTGGCAGATGGACGTAAAAACCGCTTTTCTAAATGGAAGTTTATAGGAGTGTGTCTATATGGACCAGCCAGAGGGTTTCATTCAGAGTGGGAGCAGCGGAAAGGTGTGCAAGTTGCTTAAGTCCATTTATGGACTAAAGCAGGCATCGCGGAGTTGGAACATCTGTTTTGATGAGACGGTCAAGGAATTTGGCTTTATCAAAAATCCAGATGAACCATGCATCTATAGTAGATTTGTAGCGAGAACTGTGGTATTCCTCGTTTTATACGTAGATGACATTCTCTTAATAGGAAATGACATTCCTATGCTACAATCTGTCAAGGGGTTCTTGTCGCACAGGTTCTCCATGAAAGACCTGGGTGATGCCTCATACATCCTGGGGATCCGGATCCATCGTGATAGATCCAAGAGGATATTAGGACTTTCACAGTCCAGGTACATCGACACCATACTGAAAAGATTCAGTATGGAAGATTCCAAGCGCGGTAACTTACCGGCTTGTCACGGGATCACCCTCTCTAAAGAGATGTCTCCCAAGACTGATTTGGAGAGGGATCGCATGTCTATTATACCCTACGCTTCTGCGGTAGGCTCTATAATGTATGCGGTGTTGTGTACCAGACCGGATGTAGCTTATGCACTGAGTGTGGTAAGCCGGTATCAGTCAAACCCTGGAGAGAAACACTGGATAGCGGTAAAGAACATTCTCAAGTACCTGAGAAGGACTAAGGAGATGTTCTTGGTGTATGGCGGAAAAGACCTCCAGATCGAGGCCTTTGCTGACTCCAGCTTCCAGAGTGACAAGGATGATTCCAAGTCCATGTCGGGTTTTGTCTTTACCCTCAATGGAGGGGCGGTGTGTTGGAAGAGTTCCAAACAGGAAACCGTTGCAGACTCGACGATGGAAGCGGAATACATCGCTGCATCTGATGCCGCAAAAGAAGCTGTCTGGATGAGGAAGTTCTTGAAAGAACTTCAGGTGGTTCCGTCCATTGTTGACCCAATACCTCTGTATTGCGACAACAACGGGGCTATAGCTTTAGCGAAGGAACCCAGGTCCCATCAGAGATCCAGACACATCTTGAGGCGGTATCACCTGATCAGAGAGATCGTGGATCGCAAGGAGATCGAGGTTCGGAGGGTTGCTTCAGAAGAAAACACTGCAGATCCATTCACCAAGGCCCTGCCCCAGACACAGTTCGAGCGGCTGATCGAGATGATAGATCTTCGATACGCCAGTACATGGCCTTAGTGCAAGTGGGATATTGTTAGTGTATATGCCCTAGAGGCCATTACTGTATCATACTGGTTTGTATATTACTTAATGGAAGCTTGGGATATTCACCTTGTATATACAATCTTGCTCAAAATAGTAGTATGCTACTTGGTTTGTTTCTACTTCAATGTGTACATGTGTTTATTTTATCATATCACCTATACGCATTAGTGGAGCCCTTAGGATCTTTGCTTGATTACCAGCGTTGTGATGGCAGTCACACTAGTGGGGGCTGGGTAATCTATAAGCACATCCTTATACAGGTCCCTAGTCGCAGGACTATCGAGACAGGGCATCGATACTCCGGAGTAGACTGGCGCATGCACTTCTCATCCCAGTGTGGGAGACGGTCTGTCCCACAGCCGTCAGTACGTCGTACTTGAGATAGTATGCGGGTGCTCGTTAGGTTACGAGTACACTGGACAGGACTAATCGGGAACTGACAAGTTGGTATTATACCTATCGTCAGTTATCAGTTCCCAGGTGACATGAGTACAGCTTAGTCCGCTGACTTGACACTGGCACTTCGCCTCGAGTGTGTTCCCACTGTATTTTGATCACTACCCTACCACGGCTCAAAGGAGTCGTGCAAACAGGTGGTAGTTGGGTGCAGTCCCGAAGCACTTGGAGGCAGTGACGGTTAGACAGGATTCGTCTCTCCCGGTATTGGGGGTTGATATCGCGCTGTGTCTAGGAGAGCCATTACACGAGTAGTCCCTGGCCAGGGCAAGCGAGATATACTGGTAGGCTTCCAGTGTTATCTCAGGGTGTTTTGGGCTTCACTCCGACACGACTTGTACCGCTATTAGGGGACTGACGTTTACCGCCCCCTTAGGCCCGACATGCGATGTATCAGACGAACAGACCGGACTGTACGGAGACTGTCACATTCAGACTCAGTAGGAGTTCAGATGGGGTTCACCTCGTCAGTCTTCTTATCGGCATCTACCTGGGGACCGTTACGCACAGCTAGTGCCGCTTGCGGTCTGTGGTTAAACCCACTGCCAGCGTAGTGTCGAGTCTTTAGAGTCCCACACAGAGGGCTATTCGCCTCTGGGCAAAACAGAGTAGAGGTCGCATGGTTTTGCGACAGGGTTCGTTCTCATCCGCGCACTTGTGCACGTTTGGAGTCCGGACAGATATTATTAGCAGGCTCTGGTTTGAGCCAGATACTGGTATATGTTTTGGGGTTGATTTTATCTCATAGTATTCATGTTCCTCGGAACAAGAATGCGGGTGTGTATGCACAGTTGATTGAGGCGGAGGAAGAGGATTTTCATTAGGGTTTCGGAACGGGTGCGTATGCACAGTTGACAGTCGTCTTTTTCCAAACCCTAATGGATTTATGATATATCAATTAATAATACTAATTAAATGAAATTGTGTCATGGTTGGGTTTGTTGACTTGTTGACCAAGGTTGACTAGTTGACCATAGTTGAAAGTTTGACCATCATCATTACATATCAAAGATGCTCTTTGATTCTAGCAAAATCATTTAATGTGTGTAATGATAATAGTCATTCCAAACCATCCATCAACTATTTCATTTATATTATTATTATTATTTTTGATAATTCTTTTCTTATTATGTTATGGTTGTAAAATGAAAAGCTCTCATTCTATCATAACACTTCTCTCTCCTTTCTTCTTCTTCCTCCTCCTCTAGTTCAAGGAGCTCCCTTCTCATGTGTTGAGAATCCATCTCCTTGAGATAAAAACACCTCAAAGCCACTCTCTACTCACTCTAGGGTTAGAGGTTTAGCAAGCCAAAGATTCTAGTTCACTCAAAGTTCGAGAAAGAGCCCGAAGGTTGAACCCTCAGGTGGATCCATCTTTGACGGAAGAAGGCGACGAGGAAAGCACCATCAACCCCTACAAAGGTTTCAAGAAGAAGGAGTTCAAGTTAGGTATAACCTCTTTTCCGAGTAGCTAACTCTCTTTAGCTTTCTTGCTAGTTTAGTTTAGAAAAGATCCCGATTTTTGTTAGTCCATTTTGCCTAATGCGCTAAAAATTTGTTTTTTATACCGTTTCCGCCTCTCCGCAAGAACCGGGGTTGGCAACGTGGACTTACAATTGTTAGACATCATTGAATCCATTTCGTCATCAATAGTCTCTTTCCAAAATACAGTATCTCTTGACGATATTGCTTCACTAAATTTTTTATGATCATCTTCTATATTAAGTAGAATAGGTAGTTTGTTAAGCACTTTGGTTCAATCTCTTTCAACGAAAAAGACTATTGAACGCGAATCAATAAAATCGGGACCAAAAGATTTTTCTTTCCTGATTTTTTGACTTTTTCTTGGTTTAATATTTTCATTACTTTCTCTTCTTTTCTCATTGGTAATTTTGCTTAGAAATTGCTGCATTTTCATTATTATACAAATTAGAATCAATATTGGCATGCATAAATTTATTTTCAAAAAATTCAACATGAATCGATTCAATTATGACATTTGATTCTAAATCTAGAAGTCGATATGCTTTAGAATTTTGTGCATATCCAACAAATATACTTCTAATACCTCCCGGTCCTAATTTAGATTTATATGGATCAGTCACTTTATAGCATGCTATGCACCCCCACACTTTAATATAGTTTAAATTGGGTTTTCTACCATTCCAAATTTCATATGATGAAACATGAGTTTTCTTGGATGGTATTCTATTATGAATATAGCATGCTATTAAAAGTGCATCACCCCAAAAATTAAAAGGTAATTTAGCATTTAAAAGTATAGTATTACCATTTCAACTAAAGTCCTATTTTTCCTTTCGGCCAATCTATTATGTTGAGGCGTATAAGGTGCAGTTTTTTGATGAATAATACCATGCATTTTGCAGAATTGAGAAAAAAAATCAGAAAAATATTCTCCCCCTCTATCACTTATAAGGATTTTAATTGTTTTATCTTTCTGATTTTCTACAACTGACTTATACTCTTTAAATTCTCAAATGTTTCATCTTTTGTTCTTAATAAATTTACATATGTAAAACGAGAATGATCATCAGTAAAAGTTATAAAATATCTTTTTTCTCCTCTAGTTAATTGACCATTTAATTTACAAATATCAGAATAAACAAGTTCTTAACTTTCTCGAACCAGCACTTTACCCTCTCAACTTTAATTGATTCCCAAAATGCATTTTATATAAATATTTAATTAAAAAATATTTCTTTTTTCCTCTTTTTTATATACCCTCATCATTTTTCGATATTGCCCAGAACTTTCAAAATTCTTGAAGTTTTTAAAAACACCTTCAACTTATTAAGTGGCTTTATTTTTTCAATTTAACATATTTTTCAATTATCAACTTTACTCTCATTATCATCCTCATCATCATTTTCTTCATTACAACCCAATAAAACCCCACCTTCATCTTCTTTCTTCTCATTCCTATGTGTCTTTCATTTTAATTCTATTATCTTCCACTTTGTTCTTATAAGCTCTTTGTGATGAGGCTTGGTATCGTGACCCTCCAGACACAGACACGTGGCAGATGACGTGCCCCAGAACTTCAGTTGGGATCACACCTCGGGTCCCTGGTGCCGAGGAGTTACCCGAGCTTTGGTGACCTTCCAGACCATCCCGGCTCGCCTCCGAGCTATCTCAGAACTAAGACGCCTCAGACTCCCGCTCGTGCCCGAGCCTCCCACCGAGGTGATCTTCCTCGGTCTCACCCTGATCGACCCGTAGGCGCCTCAGCCACGGCCCCGCGAATCTTGCCATGCACGAGATATCCGTCGCCCATGATCCCACGTTCTACGCCATCACAATCCCCCATTAACGAGCATGTCTCTCCATTAATGCGGGATCCCGCCTATTACGCGGGCGTAACGGCCGGCGTGATTCTCGCGCCTGCCTGCCCATTGCTGCCGCTATATAAATCACTCTCTCAGACGATCGAGGTACGCAATTCTTTCCACTAAGCCGCTACTCTGCCCGATTTGCACCACTAACTTGATCGTCGGAGGGTCCTCGATGGTACTACCAGTCCGGGACTTCCTTGCAGGTAGCTCAGCTCAACCTCAAATCCAAGCCCATTGAGATCCATACGATAAAAGAATCAACCCCCAGATCAATTCTCAGCCGTTCGCCATTATGCGAAGAGATCAACGGAAGATAACATCTGAAGGAGATCCAGACCTCCATCAGTTTGTTTTTTCTCATATTCTCTTCTACTATATTTACTTCAAAATTAAGAATCCATAATATAAAATTATCTAAATTTTAGAAAATTCTAACCAAAACAAACCTATAATTATGCAAATTCTAACATAAAATATCCAAATCAATCTACAAAATCGAACACCTAAATCAGTCAAATCTTATAAGAAAACATAACTCGATCAAGCGATTTTTGATTTTGGAATTTGAAAGCATTTAAGTAATGAGAATGTATTGTGATGATATTTACATTTTTTTATATCGATTTATGTCGAAATTAACCATCATTTAATGATGTTGTATTTTTAAAAAAACAACTTAAAGAATTTTAGGAGGTATAGATAACATCGAAGAATAATCGAGATACATCAAATTTGTATAGAATTTTAGGGATATTTCAAAAAAAAACCTTAATATAAAAATTTTAATTGAATATTTCAATGCAGGATATATTTGGAATCAATTAAAGTTGAGATGGTAAATTGTTGGTTTTAGAAAGTAAGGACTATTTCCTACTATGGGGTAAATATTAAGGGTATTTCATACCATTTTATCATATAATTTTTTTTAATTACATGATCTAGTTAGTTTACAAATCCCAAATCAACTAATTGGCTAGATTAGTCCACCTATGGATATACTTATGGTTGTTAAAATTATAATTATATATTTTTGTAGAGGGTCTATTCGAGTATTGAATCGAGAATTTGGAGTTGCGTGGGTCCTTGGGTTCTTAATAATAGATCGACCGTGCATTCAATTAAGCACACTAGAAATAATTCAAGATCATCAATCCATATGCGGTGAGAATTTTAGTGTTATTTTATAATAACATATTTTTATAGTTATTAATTAATTAATCACATCGTGATGTATTTATATTTTGTTAGTATATTTATTTTTTAATCATCATTTGATTGCAATTTTAATTTATTTAATTATCTGTTAAAGAACTTATTTCTATATCTTTATATATAATGTAAATACCCTTGCTTAGAGGTCCACCCTTCTCATTTTTTCTAGAAAAATAGAAAAAAAAATGAGAAAAATCCTCACCTCTCAAGCCATCCAAATCATCTCTCTCATTTCTCAAGCTCTCCACGTCATCTCTCTCCCCAAAAAACCAATTACTTGTTTATCTTGAACCTTCCATATCATACCTCCCAATATATATATATATAGAGAGAGAGAGACACACACACACGCGCGCGCAGAATAATGGAGGAAAAATGCCATAAGAGGGAATTTCTTCCTATGACGTCGAAAAGATACACCCTCCCTTATTTTTTCCGCCGATCGGCACCCACCATCTTTATCGTTATCATCTAAGATGTGGGTATACCAAATTTTATGTGATTCTACAATCTTTTCACCGTTGATATAGCAATGTAAAAAATTCTATTGTCGGTAAACCGTTAATTTTGAACCCTCCAAATCAACGGTGAAAAAGTTGTAGAATCACATGAAATTTGGTGTAACCACATTTTAGATGATAACGATGAAGATGGTGGGTGCCGATCGTCGGGAAAAATGAGGGAGGGTGTATTTTTTCGATACCATAGAAGGAAACACCTTCCTATTGCCTCTTTCCTCCGTTAACTTCATATATATATATATATATATATATATATATATATATATATATATATATTGAAAGTCGAACTTAACACCACCATGAATTTCTAGAGCTATCATGTTAGTTATATGTATGCCCTAGAGGCCATTACTGTACATAGGATGTATATTGTAGTGGATGCTGGGACATATATAGGGAGGACTTTCTTGCTTGACATGATAGTATGCTATCTGGTTGCTCTTTATCTTAACGTGTACACTGATTGTCTCTCTGTTACATGTTGGTAAAGCCCTTAGGATGTGTACTTGACTACCTGAACTATGATGCGGATCATACTAGTGGGGACATGGTAGTCCATAACAACATCCTTCAAGGTCCCTAGTCGTGGGTGTATCGAGACGGGGCATCGATATACCAGAGTAGACTAGCGTATACCTTCTCGACCCATACAGATGGGTGATGGATGATCCCATATCCATTGGTATTTGACATCGGAGATGATATTGTAGGGTTCCTAGGCACTCTCAAGAGGTCTCACAAGGCATCAACCATACCAATTTCAAATTTTACAAGTGCCGAGAAACTCTTATACGGATCATTAATTAGAATTTTAGGCGAAAAGTTAAGCTAGTTAACATCTTAACTAAAAGTGAGAAGCTACAACCTTTGTAGATCCGGTTCTCCAATTTCTTAGCTCCACGTAGACGTCCTTTCGCTGTCCTAGTCGGATCTCGGACTCTAGCATCGGCTTCATCGGAGAAATGAGCGGACAAGTCGTCGGCTACGATGCCGAAGATGATCTACGTCGAGGCTACACTAGATCAAGCTCCAACTTCACCAAGTCATGAAACTTGTGAAGATAACACCCAAAACTACTTGGCAAGAGGTAGAGGATGAAGAAATAGGAGGTGGGTTCACTTTAGAATTGGATTTCTCACTCTTTTGCTCAAAGTGCCATTAAAGCTAGTAAGCTTTTTCTTGAAGATCAAGAAGAAGAAGAAGATAGAATATCATAAGTTCTGCCCAAAAAGAATAATAAAATGAATACTTATCATCTTCTAACCTTGGTTAGGTGTAGAGAATAGACCATGGTTAGTGGGAATGGTTAGGGTTAAGCATGAAGACAAAAATGGTCACTTGGTCAAAGCTTCATGAAGTTTCAACAAGCTTCATGATAAAAAGAAACCATTTTATTTTCTTTTATCTATTTCTCAAAAAAAAAAGATAAATATTAAGTGGAAAAATGAAACCCTAACCATTCACTAAACATGGTTTAAGTCTTTACACAAATCCAAGTGTATATGTATCATCAAACATGATACAATCAAGTGCACAAAAGTATATCACATATACAACTTGTGAACATCAAGTGAGAAAATCCATTTAAAGTGAACCAATACTAGTTAATGCAAAGTAATATATCAAATATATAATTATACATTAAATCATTAAATCAACACTTGATTCAATGATCCGGTCACGTCGCACATAACCGACTAGTATACAATGTATCGATTTATCGAATCAACGATTCGATAACTAGGTTATATCGCATACAACCAATCGAAACATTCATCTCGAGAATGAAATACGGTATCACATACTCGCATTATTCTCGGTCCCGCACATATCTCATATGCGCTCCTATTTCGTTTCGCTTGAGCCAGGAAACCCCTGTGTAGGACTCTAAAGACTCGTCAATACGCCGGTAGCAGATGATGATCATATCAAGCACCCACAAGCCGCAAGCGGTCTGCTAAACGTAACGGCCATCCGGGTATTGAGCGATCAGAAGATCGACGAGCCAGCCCGCTCACACTCCTGTGAATCCAACCAGTAACACTTACCGTACAGTCCGGTCTGTTCGTCTGATATGTCGAATATCAAGTCTAAGGGTGGTAAACGTCAGACCCCAATAACCGATAAGTCGTGCTGATGTGAGGCTCATAACGGGTCGAGAAACTACTGGTAACACTTACCAGCAAATTTCCGATCAGCCCTGGCCAGGGACTTCCCTGTTACGGCCAATCGAGCATAGCGCAACATCAACCCCCAATACCGGGAGAGACGAAACCCCTCCTATCACTCATTGCCTCCATGTGACTCGGGACTGTACCCAAAGACCACCGTTTTGCATGCCCTCATGGACGTGGTAAGGTGGAGATCAAAGCACAGTGGGAATCACACAAGACTCTATGACGATCTCGGGTCTACAGACTAACCTGTACAAGTGTCACCTGAGAACTGCCATCTGACGTGAGGTATAATACCATCTGGGAGTTCTCGGCGAGTCCGTCCAGTGTACCCAGTCTCCACTGAGCACCCGTATACCATCTCTGATGTCAAACACCAACGGATATGGGATCATCCATCGCCCATCTCATGGGTCGAGAAGCGTATACGCTAGTCTACTCTGGTATATCGATGCCCCGTCTCGATACACCCACGACTAGGGACCTTGAAGGATGTACCTATGGACTACCATGTCCCCACTATATGATCTGCATCATAGTCCAAGTAGTCAAGTACACATCCTAAGGGCTTTACCAACATGTAACTATAAGACAGTTTAAAGAGACAAGTGTACATGTTAAGATAAAGAGCAACCAGATAGCATACTATCATATTGAGCAAGCAAGTCATCTCTATATATGTCCAAGCATCCAATATAATATACATCATCTGTACAATACTGGCCTCTAGGGCATACATACAACTAACAATCTCCCACTTGCACTAGGGCCAGCTGCTGTAGTATCGCATACCGAGCATCCCGAAGAGTCTCTCAAACTGTATCTGGGGAATGGCCTTCGTGAGTGGATCCGCCGTGTTGTTCTTCGTGTCAACCCTCCTGACCTCGATCTCCCGGCGATCAACTATCTCCCGGATCAGGTGATACCGCCTCAGAATATGCCTGGATCGCTGATGGGACCTGGGTTCCTTGGCCGAAGCCACCGCTCCATTGTTATCGCAATACAAAGGTATTGGATGCTCAATGAATGGAACTACACCAAGTTCAGTAATGAACTTCTTGATCCAGACAGCCTCTTTAGCAGCATCGTTGGCAGCGATGTATTCAGCCTCCATCGTCGAGTCTGCCACGGTTTCCTGCTTGGAACTCTTCCAGCTAACCGCCCCTCCGTAAAGGGTAAAGACAAATCCCGACTGCGACTTAGAGTCATCCTTATCACTCTGGAAGCTCGAATCGGTAAAGGACTCCACTTGGAGTTCTCCGTTACCATACACCAAGAGCATCTCTTTAGTCCTTCGTAAGTACTTGAGAATGCTCTTCACAGCTGTCCAGTGACTCTCTCCAGGATCAGCTTGATACCTGCTCACTACATTTAGTGAGTATGCTACATCGGGTCTGGTACATAGCATCGCGTACATGATAGAGCCTACAGCCGAAGCATAGGGTATCCCTTGCATGCGAGCTCTCTCCAAATCAGTCTTGGGAGACATCTCTTTGGAGAGAGTGACTCCAGAGATCGTGGGCAAGTTCCCACGCTTGGATTCTTCCATACTAAACCTCTTTAGTATGGTGTCAATGTACCTGGATTGGGACAATCCCAATATCCGTTTGGATCTATCTCTATAGATCCTTATTCCCAATATGCAGGAGGCATCGCCAAGATCTTTCATTGAGAATCTTTGTGATAAGAAGAGCTTGACCGATTGCAGCATAGGAATATCATTTCCTATCAAGAGTATGTCGTCCACATACAATACGAGGAAGACAACCTTACTCTCTGCTACCTTCTTGTAGATACAAGGTTCATCTGGGTTTTTGACGAAATCAAACTCTTTGATAACGACGTCAAAGCAGATGTTCCAACTCCGCGATGCTTGCTTTAATCCATATATGGATTTAAGCAGCTTGCACACATTCCCGCTGCTCCCACTGTCTACGAAGCCCTCTGGCTGAGTCATGTACACGCACTCTTCTAAATCACCGTTTAGAAAGGCGGTCTTAACATCCATTTGCCAGATTTCGTAGTCATGATATGCAGCGATGGCAAGCATGATCCGGATGGATTTAAGCATAGCCACTGGAGAAAAGGTTTCATCATAGTCCACTCCTGGTCTTTGACGAAAACCCTTTGCAACAAGTCTAGCTTTGAAAGTCTCCACTTTCCCATCTACACCAAGTTTTTTCTTGAAGAGCCACTTGCTCCCAATGGGTTTTACCCCTTCAGGAGCAACTTCCAAAGTCCATACTTTGTTGGTGTACATGGATTCCATCTCGGACCGCATTGCATCCAGCCATTTCACTGAGTCCCTACTTGTGATGGCCTGCTCGAAGCTAGTTGGGTCATCATCCCCCATGATGCAATCCCCGCTCCCACCATCCATGAGAAAACCGTAGTATCTCTCAGGTTGGCGAGGAACCCTACTAGATCGGCGGAGAGGCTGGGGTTCGTCGGGTCCTACTGAATCCTCTGGTTCTACCAAGTCTTCTGTTATAGTTTGTGTCGCTGGAACCTCTTCCAGTTCTACCTCAATACCACTTATCTGTTTCATAAGAAAACTTTTTTCTAAGAAAGTGGCATGTCGAGAAACAAACACCTTTTGTTCCTCGGGATGGTAAAAGATATACCCTTGTGAATTTTTGGGATATCCTATAAACTTACATAAGACTGATCTTGCCTCGAGTTTGTCCGGATTTTGTCTTTTGACATAGGCTGGACAACCCCATATCTTAATATAATTAAGATGTGGTCTCTTCCCTTTCCATATCTCATATGGAGTGGTAGGCACTGATTTGGTAGGAACTCTATTCAATAGGTCCATGGCTGTTTCAAGCGTATATCCCCAGAAGAAAATAGGTAACTCAGCTGTACTCATCATTGAGCGCACCATATCTAATAGGGTGCGGTTTCTCCGTTCAGATACACCGTTGTGCTGTGGTGTATATGGAGGAGTTAGCTGAGAGAGAATCCCATTCTCTTTTAGGAAGTCCAGGAATTCATTGCTCAAGTATTCACCTCCTCGATCAGATCGAAGGATTTTAATACTTTTTCCGGTTTGGTTCTCGACTTCATGTTTATATTCTCTAAATTTCTCAAAAGCTTCTGATTTGTGTTTCATCAGGAACACATATCCGAATCTAGAGAGATCGTCAGTGAATGTAACGAAGTACAAAGAACCATCCCTGGCATGTGTAGACATAGGACCGCATACATCACTATGTATCAGTCCCAAAGTTCGGTAACTCTTTCTCCGGGTCCCGTAAACGGAGTTTTGGTCATCTTTCCTTTGAGACATGACTGGCAAGTGTCATAAGATGAAAATTCAAACGGATTTAAATATCCATCCTTATGCAACTTAGCTAGTCGTGCCGCATTGATGTGACCCAGTCTACAATGCCACAAGAAGGATTCGTTCAGTTCAGAACTCTTCCTCTTGTGTGTGTTTGTTATACTTAGAACTGTGGATTGATTTAGAACATAAATGCTATTGCACAACGTGCCTGATCCAACCAACTTTTGGTTACGGAAAATGTTCATAACATTGTCCTCTAATACAAAATTATATCTCTCTTTACTCAACAAAGAAACCGATATAATGTTGCATATCAGGTTCGGCATGTAATAGCATTCGTTCAGAACCAATGTATTACCAGATGGTAATGCAAGGTGATATTCCCCGACAGTCTTAGCTGCAACAATTGCACCATTTCCAACTCTTATGTCTTTATCACCTTCTCCAAGTTCTCTACCTTTTCTAAGCCCATGTAACTGATTACATATATAGGATCCTGACCCGGTATCTAATACCCAGGACGTAGGGCAAATGGAGAAACAGTTCTCTGTAACGAACACACCCGAAGAAAATGCATCATCATATACTTTCTTCAATTGGGTGGCATGTGAATCCTGGTATTCCCCTATGTCCTGTTCATTCCTATAACTCTTATAAGAAAGAACGGAACCAAAGTTCTCCAGCACAGTAAAACATGCGGGTTCAGTCAATACATCCATATTATTATCTTTATGCCCTACCTGGAGAGAGAGAGAAGAAAACACTTTAGCGTATGCTCTTTGTTCCCCTCCGAACGGCGGCCTGCGACGTTAGGACGTCACGTGCCTGAGGTTCGGGGCAGATGCTATTTGGTTTTTATCCGTCCACCTCTTCGAAGATGCCAAGTTGATTTATGGCACCGTGTATCGAAGGTTTAGACGGATGCGGCCGATGTAGCAGACTTCGTCAGATTCCCCCTCAGGGTGAGGGGTTTTTGATTGTGGGGACACTCTTCCCTGCAGGCGCAAGCCCCTGCAGTTAATTACGCTACCGCATCGCGGTAACAACTTTCTCCTTCTCCAGAATTTCACTTCGTGTCGTGTGTGTTTGTTTTGTTTGTGGTTGCCCGTGGATTGTGTACGGAGACTGAGTAATATCGTCACCCGTAGGACGTGGATTAGTCCAAATCCGTATTTGCTTAGATTTGGGTTTGGTGTTTTTAGTTTAAGGATACATTAGTCGCGTTGCGACTAAGATCAACTTAAACGTTCATCAAGGATACGCTAGTCCTGTTTTGGACTAAAATCGACTTGACGTAGTGATTGATTTAATTATCCGGCCGTCGGGACTCATCACCTCTCTGACGTTGTTGAGGGATTACAACGACATACGTCTGAGGAGTTCCGAGATGTACCCTTGAACCAAAGTTGGTTTGGGATTTTATTGTTTATTTAGATGTCTAAGGACACGTTAACCGTATTTGGGGTTAAGATCAACTTAGACGGGACCGTTTAGATCCGACAAAAGAGCGTTTGGGCCCTATCGTGTCAGTTTAGGGACGTAGCGGTCCATATTCCAGTTTAGGGACGTGGTGGTCCATTATTAGTTTAGGGACGTTTCGGTCCGTCGCCAGTTTAGGGACAAAGTGGTCCGTCATTAGTTTAGGGACGTTTCGGTCCGATTTTAGTTTAGGGACGTTTCGGTCCGATTTTAGTTTAGGGACGTTTCGGTCCGATTTTAGATAAGTGGTCGTTGGGACCCGTCGCCTCTTTGACGTCGTTGAGGAATTATAACGACGGGTGTCAAAGGGGTTCTGAGATGTACCCTCGAACCGGTCGTAAATTGGTTTGGGTGAACCATTTCGCTCAATCAATTTAATTTAAGGACTTACAGCCAGGATTGGGTTAAGTCCAATTTTTTATTTATTTTAGGCTCTGCCTGACTGAAGAAATCAGTCCAAACAGGGCTCTGCCCTTTTATTATTGCAATTTAATTTGGGCCAGGCCCTTTTAAATAATGAGTTGCAGGAACTCAAGAATTTTTACAAACAGGGCTTTGCCCTTTTATTGTTCTGCAATTTAGTTTGGGCCAGGTCCTTTTAAATAATGAGTTTGCAGAAACTCAGGAATTTTCCAAACAGGGCCTTGCCCTTTTATTATTGCAATTTAATTTGGGCCAGGCCCAGAATAAGGGGTTGCAGAAACCCTAGAAACCCTAGAAATCTTCAGGTTTAAGAACACAAGTGCATGGCACTTTTGATCTGAATTTGGATCAAAGGAAAACAAGTTCTTCTTGTTTTTTTTCTTCTGATCATACAGAACCAAGGGTTCATATCAAGTGCAAGTCACTATTTCTCTTTTGTTTTATTATTAACTTTTTAATATTCTTTTCTTCAGAAATTTTTTTTACCTTCTCTTTTTTTTTGTTCTTGATCAATCTTCAAGAATTCTTTCTTTTCAGAAGTTTATCCTTCTCTTGATGATTCTACCTTTTTTTTTTGAATGAGGTCTGGGATCTTATTTATAGTACTCACAAATTTGTTAAATTTGTTACCAAGATCTTTCCTGAATAATTTTGGGAATTTTCCTACCATTGGATCTCTGATCCAAGGGTCTCTGTTTTACAGAAGAACAGAAAAGATTTACTCAAATTTTCATTCAGTTGCTGCGCAACTCACCAGCGCGTGACACGTGTCGCGCATCCGTGCGCTTGCGCAGTTGCGATTGCGCAACTGCGCAGACACGTGTCGCGCATCCGTGCGCTTGCGCAGTTGCGATTGCGCAACTTAAGTCTTAATTTTGTTTTCTGAAGAGCCTTGCTCTGATGGGACGCACTGTCTCGGGCGTTACGCCGCCGAATCACCTTCTGCCATGTGGCAAATTGCGCGCTGCGCACGGAAACCGAAGCGTTGCTTCGAATTTTGAATTTTCAAAATTCAGTAGAGCCTTGCTCTGATTGGGGAAACAGATGCCCCCACCGTTGCGCTCACGTGGCGCGCGCGTGAGTGCAACGGTGGCAAGATCCTGACCGTCGGATTGACGGGTCAAGTGAACAGGCGCAGGCGCCTATAAATAGGACCCTTGGTCCTTGGTAATTTTTTTACCATTCTCAAGAAATTAAATTTCAGAGCCTTGCTCTTACTTGAGAACTTCCAGAGCCTTGCTCTTGCGATTCCTTAAGAACTTCCAAGTTCTATCCTTAGAACCATTCTAGGTAAATTAAATTAATTTAATTTAAATCAAACTTAATTAACAGAGCCTTGCTCTTATAGATTTTTGATCTAAAGGAAACCCCTTTGGGGTTTCTTCAACAGAGCCTTGCTCTTATAGATCTTTGATCTAAAGGAAACCCCTTTGGGGTTTCTTCAACAGAGCTTTGCTTTTATAGATCTTTGATCTAAAGGAAACCCCTTTGGGGTTTTTATTCACAGAGCCTTGCTCTCAAAAATTTGCAGAGACTCTGTTCTTAGGTTTTAACCCATGAACAGAGCCCTGCTTCATAAATCAACTAGAAAACTTTTTTTTAAAAGTTTCCATGGATCTTTAAGATCCCAAAATTTTAATTCTTAGGAGTTATAAATTTTTATTACTACTGCAGAGCTAGGCTCTTTTTTAAGAAGTTTTATTCCTTTGAAACAGGAGTTTGACAAATGTCACTCTGTGGCAGAGCTTTGCTCTGAAAAGAGGAGATCTTCTCCTTGTCTCTAGGGGTCCCCCCAATGAGGATATTCTCTTGGGGGTTCTTTTTATTGACTGATAGTCTCATCCAATGGTGGGATTGTCTCATCAAATGATGCGCCGTCATCTTGATTTTGTGGGTCCCCCTTTGGTCCCCTACCCGCTGCATCACAGTGTGGAGCAAGATTTTTATTTATTATTATTTTTTTATCATTATTTTTTTTTTAATGTTTAAGCGCCAGGCCACTAATGATATATATATATATTTTATGCAGGAAAGATGTCTGACGACTTGTCTTTTCCCTTCGTTCGCTCAGAAGGAGGGTTCCCACATGCACCAGTGGACCGGGTAGTGTTCGCCTTGATTAAAGATCACGATCCTGAGTGCAAGAGACTTCACCTATGGGGAAGGTGGTACAGCCAGATTATCCAAGGCCGCCGCAGTTTTAGTTCCGCCTCACCTTCCGAACCCATAGTTACGATCCCCTATGCGGACAAACCCCCGGTGGAGTATGCCGTGGAGGTAAAAAATTGGAATTCAGACGACCTTCTCCAGCCTGCAATCGGCGCTATTCCGGTACAGCCGCCGCCGGCCATAGATATCTTGGGAAGGCGAATCTGTCAGGGTGAAGCACGCCCTTGGGGACAGGCTTACAATATTGGATTGAATCCGCGACCGCTTGCTGGATACCTGCCATGGGCCCGGTACATTTTAGCGGCGAAAAGAGCTCACCTGACGAAGATTGGTTTATACTCCGCCGTCTACGTCTCGCTTTTCGAGTATCCTACTCCTCCAACGTGGTGGACAAAGGCCTTCATTGAACAATGGAATATCCCCACACATACTTTCCTGGCAGCGGATAGGGAAGTTTCTATTTCTTTAGAGGAATTCGTTGAGCTTTCAGGTTTACCGGCGAGGAGGGAGCACTACGAAGAGCTGCTTCCTCCTGATGAGTACGTCTTTGCCACCAAGCAGGTGGTACTCGACTTGACTCCGGAAAATGCCATCCAGCATCAGCATCCGGGCTTGGTGAAGGTGTTGGAGATTTACGAGGAGCTTCATTTGGAATTGGGCGACCAAGGCGTTAGTTTCGCGGACTTTATTGCTCGTTTTATTCGCCCGGAATTTTTATCAGAGCAAGGTGAGAAGTTCGCCCAACTTGCTGATCCTTTTGGTTTCGGCCTGGACCGCCGACCTTCATCGGAAATTGATCAGCGAAGTTTTTACCTTCCCGGCACTGCTAGCGTCCCTTTCTCAGAGATCGCCGTTCCTGGCATGGATGAGGAGACCTTCTTCATCGGGTTCTTAGGTCTGTGGCTGTGCAGCTTCGCGCTTCCCATGCACCCACGCCTCATGCGGTCTTCTGTCTTTTACCCGGTGCATCGAATGGTGGCCGGTCTGCAGTTATCAGTGGGGATCGCCGGGTTGGCTTACCTCTACAATGGACTTAGCGTAGCGGCGGACGCTAATGAACCTGGGGTACAGCCTGCTAACTTCCCGATGCACTACTTCACTTCTTGGATGGAGCTGCATGTTCGAGGAGTGTTTGGTGCCCACAAAACTCCTCCATTCTTTGAGAGATTCAAACTTCCAAGAATCGTGCGATTGGTCGGGGCTTCCATCGTGTTTGCACCTCCGCGGGAGTCTAGGGGACTGCTTCTGCGTTCGCATCTAGTCGGGGCGAAGACCTCTTTCGTGGACAAGGTCATCACCATGGGTTCCGAGACCACTAAGTCGGTGGTGCCGCTGCGTGATGACTTTAAAGGCGGTGTCTCCGTGTTGAAGGCTCGGGAAATCCTCCACCTTTATTCTATTCGGCCGGGCTACTTGGTATTTAGGCAGAATGAAACGGCCCTCTTCATGAGGTATAACCCGCATCGATTTGCCCGGCAATCGAGTTATAACCAAGGAGTCCCGTTGGAAGCCTTCTTGGGAACACCTGCAGTCGGTCCAGAGGGAGTACGGAATGCGATGCATCACTTCATCCGGCTCAATACAGGCTCCTACTTTTTTATCAGTGAGCCCAGCTGTACCCCTAAGATACTCAATTCGTATGTGGCCTGGTACGCGCACGCGATGGGCCCAATCATCTTGACGGAGAAACGCCTATTGGTCGACCGTAGGGCTGCGCCTCCCGGCGGCAATCGCAAGGCTCCATTGCAGCCCAGGGTTCAGGTTATCCCTCCGACGAAAGAGGCCGGAGCTGATCGACCACGGGTGTTGGCCCCTCCGCGTGGACTGCCTCTGCCTACTACGGTGGATGCCCTAACGGCGCCCCGTGCTCCGACAAAGACGGTTAAAGCGGTATCGCCGGAGTCGGGCGCAGGAGCGGACATCGGGACTCGCCGCCCGAAAGTGACTGCCAAAACTGGCAAGCGCAAAGCTGCTCCCAGTGGGTCCAAGGCTGGCGGGCAAAAGAAGAAGAAGTCCACTTTATCCCTCGACGCGATCCTTAACTTAGAGCCCGCGGCTCATCCTGCCGAGACCATATGCGAGTACGGCAGCAATGAAGGTTTCGTGGTGGACCCTGAGGACACCAATCTAGCCGCCGCCATTGCAGCTTCGGAGCGATCGGCGAGGCTCGAAGCAATGTTAAGCAGACTCGCTGAGTCAGGTAATCATCAGCCTCCTTATTTGTTATTTTATCCCACTTTTTATTATTATCTTTAGCTAATATTTGCCTCATTTTCAACAGGTGTTTCTACTGAAGAGGCCATTGCTGCCTCTCTGAAGACCTTCCAGGAGGAGGAGAAGAAGCGTACCCTAGCAAGCGTCGGTATGTTTTATCCCTTTCTCTTTTATACGGAAAGTTCGTTATCTTTTTATGATAGTCGACCTGACCTTCTCTTGTTTCTTTACAGGGGTTGTATTAATCGGCGCAAGGACCCTTCCCAAGCCCGTCATCGAAGTCCCAGCTCCGTCGAAGCTGCCGCAAGAGCCTCGGCTTGATGCAACAACGAGGGATGCTCTGAAAAATCTGGAGGCATCCCTCTACACGGATGAGGAGGCTTCGCTCAAGGAAGCCCTGATGGCATCTGTCTCATCGGCTCGAGAGGAGCGGAAGCGGTCCAGACGCGAAGCTAAGGCGCGCAGAGCTGCTCTGGCCGCAGGAGCGGGCCCTAGCACTGTTCCTTACGCTAGTACTCCTTCTGAAGAGCCCCCTGTGGCCCTGTCTACCGCTCGTCGGCAAGTTGCGCGCGCGGTTCGGAGTGCCAATGATAAATCCGCTTCAAGTAGTACTCCTTTCAGAGCCTTGTTGTATGACTTGTAAAACTATTGGCTTATACATATCTCATCTTGCAGGGTCAAGTCCAACTGAGGGGGAGGCGGAGACGACCGTCGAACCCAAGGGAGCGGAAGAAGCGGTACTCGCCGAACCCGAACCGACAGTGGACAACTTTGTCGAGGCCATGGGGCCTGGAGCCGAGATTGAGGAACCTACCGCGGAGAAAGTCATTGATGCCGTACCCGAAGTGGCGGCAGATGAGATGATTGTCTCGACCGAGCCGAAGGCGGTAGAGGGCGAGGTACTTGAGGCTGGGGACCTCGTGGTGCCGATGGACGGGGCGGCTGTAATCGCTGATCCTGAGGGAGCAGCAGGTGAGGCGGCCATGATTCCTGAGGACGAGCTAGGCGCTCCTTCTCAGGAATCTGGCAATGTTCCTATCTTGGCCCTCCCTGTCTATGGTTCCCCGCCGCCTGCAGAGCTTGAGAGCATAACAACGGTTCCCCTTGAGTCGGGTGATGAAGCTACAGGCGGTGGTCTTCCGTCAGTGGAGGAAGGGACTGCCTCAGTTTCTGCTGGCAGCTCGTCAGGTAAAATTTTTTTTTTTTGAGTCACCAGCGTTTCCCTTTTTTTTGTATATATCTTGTGATCTCTTCTAACAAGCTTGTTCTTGCAGGTGCGGCTAGTACCGATGCTCCATTGCTCGAGGGGGCACCGTCAACTACTGCTTTGGCAGTAGTCACCTCCCCGTCTTCCCTTGTACCGTCACGGATGTTGGAAGGTATGGGTTCACGACTCATGCATTAATCTTTCAAAAATGCGGCTTTTGTACTAACGTTACACTATTGTGCCTTTGCAGGAGTGCTTTTTGATCACTTATATCAAGTGTTGCTCCCGCACTTCTCTTTCCCATCCGAACTCGCTTCTCCCTCTAGTGGCGCCGGTAATATCTTTGTTTACCCCTTTTTTCTAGCAATGGGACGATTTCTGACTTTTCCTTTTCTTTATTGCAGTGCCACAAATCGAAGGAGGGGATGCAAGCCCTGTCGCGCTACCGGCCCTCCCGGCTTTGCCGTCCGCTGTACCTGGTATGGTAAATTTCCTTTTGGTAATCCTTCAACATCTTTTGAACCATCGTTTAAACCTGTTTTGTTTTGCAGCTATTGTTCCGGCTCCGGTCCCCTTCGAGGCTCGCGTCCTTTTACCGGCAGGCCCCTTTTTGAGACGTCCGTCTTCAAAGGGTGCGGTGATGAGTCTAGGCATGCTGAGCGGGTATATCGACGAGCTCAGCATGGACGCTCTCCCTTCCGCTGCAGATTTCGCTGTGGATGTTAACCCCATGTTAGCGGCGCTCGTAACTTTTCACAGCGAAGGCGTCGTTGAATCTTGGGTTAATCACTGCAGGGAGATTGAGGCTTGCTTGTACCGGCTGGAGTTGACGCGCCTTGCTCCCGAAGTTTTAGCTCTGAGCGCCCAACGCACAACTTGGCTCGAGCAAAGCACTTCGCACTCCCGCCACTTGGAGCAAGAAGCAGCTCGGAGACTAAGGGAATGCCAAAAGACCTCAAACGAAACAGCCCATCTGCGCGCTGAGGTTGAGGCAAATGCTGCCCAAGTGAAGACTATCTTTGAGGGTCTCTTGGAGCGCATCTCCCATGGGCTAAACTTAAAGAGGAAGCTTGACGTGGCTGAGCGCCATATCCCAAGTCGGGAGGCTGCTTATCAGGGCGTGAGGGAGCAGCTTGCACTGGTCTTGCGGCAACGAGCCCAAGTGGAGGCAGAGTTGACGGCGGTAGCCGAGCAGGAGAAGGCGTGGAAGGAGATATGCGAGCGATTGCTACATCTGTGCAAGACGCTCCCTTCCCAGTAGCTGCCATTGTATCAATATACTTGTAATTTTCTTTTTTGAATAAGATGTATACATTCTTTATTCTTTTATACGATTCGCCATGTACTTGATTGAGTTAATAAATAAAGATACACATTTTTTTTTTTGCAATGTCTTGTATCATTTCTTTGCTTTCTCCCTTCTCTTATTATCAGCATGCTGTCTTGATAAACATGATTGACAGGTAACAGAGTAAGCATTTTGGTTTCTTCAAGATATAACGATGGCTTAGGCCGCAGGTTCGGATCTGCTGCCTAAGACTTTTCAACTCTATGAGCCGTGAGGGTCTCATAGAGACTTTTCTCCCTACGGATCGAGAGGATCTCGTAAGTGGATTTTCTCCTTAGGAATCGTGAGGATTCCCAAGTGTAGTTTTCTCTCATAGGTCGAAAGGATCTTGTGAGAGAATTTCTCCCTCTTACGAGTCGAGAGGGCTCGTGAGCGGTTGTTTCCCTCTTTGTCGAGGATCGACTTCAGAGAGTGAGACCCGTGAATAGTATGCAAGAGACCATTTAGGATTGACTTGCAGGGTCCCATTGTTCAGGAAGCAAGTTTTTGAATCCTTACTGCCCGAGATGTGAGTCAGAAAAGCTCTCGTCACGGAGTGTTTGTATTCGTGAGTTGAGAAGTTTTGCGAGGGATTATTTGTTTCCCAAGCGCCAAGGATTATTTGTGTCCTTGGGGTTTGAAACGAGTCGATGGTTCCCACGGAGGCGCTGGTGGCTCTGCGAGTCGACGCGGATCAGAAGGCTCTCGTCAAGGAGTGTTTGTATCCGTGAGTCGAGGAATTTGCTGGGATTATTTGTTTCCCAAGCGCCAAGGATTATTTGTGTCCTTGGGGTTTGAAACGAGTCGAGGGTTCCTACGGAGGCACTGGTGGCTCTGCGGGTCGACGCGGATCAGGAAGCTCTCGTCAAGGAGTGTTTGTATCCGTGAGTTGAGAAGTTTTGCGAGGGATTATTTGTTTCCCAAGCGCCAAGGATTATTTGTGTCCTTGGGGTTTGAAACGAGTCGAGGGTTCCTACGGAGGCACTGGTGGCTCTGCGGGTCGACGCGGATCAGGAAGCTCTCGTCAAGGAGTGTTTGTATCCGTGAGTTGAGAAGTTTTGCGAGGGATTATTTGTTTCCCAAGCGCCAAGGATTATTTGTGTCCTTGGGGTTTGAAACGAGTCGAGGGTTCCTACGGAGGCACTGGTGGCTCTGCGGGTCGACGCGGATCAGGAAGCTCTCGTCAAGGAGTGTTTGTATCCGTGAGTCGAGAAGTTTTGCGAGGGATTATTTGTTTCCCAAGCGCCAAGGATTATTTGTGTCCTTGGGGTTTGAAACGAGTCGAGGGTTCCTACGGAGGCACTGGTGGCTCTGCGGGTCGACGCGGATCAGGAAGCTCTCGTCAAGGAGTGTTTGTATCCGTGAGTCGAGAAGTTTTGCGAGGGATTATTTGTTTCCCAAGCGCCAAGGATTATTTGTGTCCTTGGGGTTTGAAACGAGTCGAGGGTTCCTACGGAGGCACTGGTGGCTCTGCGGGTCGACGCGGATCAGGAAGCTCTCGTCAAGGAGTGTTTGTATCCGTGAGTCGAGGAATTTGTGAGGGATTATTTGTTTCCCAAGCGCCAAGGATTATTTGTGTCCTTGGGGTTTGAAACGAGTCGAGGGTTCCTACGGAGGCACTGGTGGCTCTGCGGGTCGACGCGGATCAGGAAGCTCTCGTCAAGGAGTGTTTGTATCCGTGAGTCGAGGAATTTGTGTTGAAGTCACTGGCTTCTTCGGTCGAAATGAACCATTGAGGTTTAGCTTTATCGTTCGACGGAATCCGCGGGGGAAGTATGGTTTCTTCTCTGTTTGCGCCCTTGGATTGTATACAGGGATCGATGTGATCTTAACTGTCGGGCCGAAGTTTCATCATTTCTTATTTTTGTTTTATTTTATTTCCGCGATGCTCTATCATTTCAGCTTTTATATCGCGAAGGTCGCGATTGCCCAATCATTTCGGCTATTTTTCGCGGTGCCCAATCGTTTCGGCTTTTTTATTTTATCTTTACTCGTTGCTTTTTATTACGAGTTGCCCGATCATTTCGGCTATTTTGCATGCATACATTTTACTTGCTGCTTTTTATTGCAAGTTGCCCTATCATTTCGGCTATTTTGTATGCATGAGCGGCCTACTGGCTTTCGCCATAAACCTGAAATTGGACACCGATTTCGGCATCAGCACCGCTGCAACTGGAATATTGCCAGGAGCGAATCATCATTTGCCTCCGTTATTGTCGAATAAAGGGGGGCTTAGCGATCAGGGTTAGGGACCTGTCGACTAAGGCTTTCGATTTCATGAGCCGTAAGGGTCTCATAAAGGTATTTCTCTCTACAAGTCGTGAGGATCTTGTAGGTGTATTTTCTCCTTAGGAACTGTGAGGGTTCCTAAGTGTTTTGTTCTTCTGTAAGTCGTAAGGATCCTACAGGAGGGTTTTCTCCTCATAAATCGAGGGGATTTATAAGGGTTGTTTACCATGCGAACGTATTCCCAGTTATGGATGAAATTTGGCTAGGGAAATGTTTATTCGCGCCCGTGGATTGTATACAAGGGTCAATATTGAATCACTTGTAGGGAAACATTGGAAGTTTGTGGGGGTTTGCTTAAGCACAGGTTTAGGTCTCTGTGACTTAAGACTTTCAAATCCTATGAGCCGTGAGGGTCCCATAAGAGAGTTCTCCTTACGAGTCGTGAGGATCTCGCAAGCGTATTTTCTCCTTAGGAATCGTGGGGATTCCTAAGTGTGTTGTTCCCTTGTAAGTCGTAAGGATCTCACACGGGTGGTTTCTCCTTACAGGGTCGAGAGGACCCTGTAAGGGTTCTTTAACGAAGTTGCGCCCTTTTGGGTTTTCACAAACACTCGCCGGTAGTCCTGCTGTTTTTACTCACGGAGCCCTTTCGGGTTTTCATCCGTGCCCATCTTGCTTATGGACATACCGTTTTTTTTTTTTTTTTTTTTTTTACGAGGTTGCGCCTTTTCGGGTTTTCACGAACACTCGCCGGTAGTCCTGCTGTTTTTACTCACGGAGCCCTTTCGGGTTTTCATCCGTGCCCTTTTTTGCTTATGGACATACCGTTTTTTTTTAATTTTATTTTTTATATGTTTTTTTTTATATCTCGTCAGCCTAAAGATGCTGCGGTAGTAGTTTAAAGACGTTTCGATCTGCTACTAGTTTAAGGACATTTCGGTCCGACGTTGAGAGGGCTGGCTACTGCTTATAAAGCCTGAGCTTAGGAAGATAGCGAGCGGACATAGTCGTCGTCATCTATTATTGACCTAAACTAAGGCTCGTTAAGCGTAGTATTTCTTTAGGAAGCGACCGTTTATTGGCCTGAAAGGCCTTTCACCGTGCATGTCCATGAGTAGATAGGCCCCGCCCTGGTAGACCTTATTAATGATGTACGGTCCTTCATAGTTTGGCTCAAACTTTCCCCGCTTGGCGCGATTGGGGATCATGGGCCTTTTGACGACTAGCACGAGTTCGCCTTGGCGGAATGTCCTCGGGCGGCTCAATCTTTCATATGAGCGCGTCATCTTTGCTTTATAAGCTTCCAGATTTTGCTGTGCTAGAAGCCGGATTTCATCAAGGGCGTCAAGCTCTTCAAACCGAAGGTGAGCATTTTCTTCGTCCGTCAACTCGTAATGGACTGCCACTCGTAGAGAGGGTAATTCTATCTCGAGGGGGAGTACTGCTTCCGTTCCAAATACCAACGCGTACGGCGTTGTATTTGTGGCCGTTTTAAATGTAGTTCGATACGCCCAAAGAGCCTCTTGCAATCTTTCGTGCCAATCTCTCTTATTTCGTGACACCGTTTTCTTCATGATCTTCGTCAAGGTCTTGTTGAAGGCCTCAGCTAGACCGTTAGCTCGGGGGTTATAAACTGAGGAATATCTCCAGTCTATATTGTGCTGCTATGCGAAGCGGCTAATCTTATGACTTCGGTAGGCTGGCCCATTATCAGAGATGATTCTTCTCGGGGTTCCAAACCGGTATATGACATGCGTTCTGAAGAAATGGAGGATGTTCTCCGTTTTTACTTCCCTCAACGGTACCGCCTCTGCCCATTTGGAGAAGTAATCAGTCGTCGCCAATATGAAACGATGTCCCTTTGACGATGCTGGTTCGATGGGGCCGACTATATCAGTTCCCCACATTTCGAATGGCCAACTAGCTACTGTTGGGTGTAGCGGATTTGGATGTTGATGGATGAAGTCCCCATGAATTTGGCATGAGTGGCATTGCTTCGCGTATTCCAGGCAATCCTGCATCATCGTGGGCCAGTAGTAGCCCATCCGTTTTATCTTCAGCTTCATCTTAGGACCTGCTTGGTGAGAACCGCAGAGTCCGTCGTGAACTTCCTGAACGACTCTTTTTGCTTCGTCAGGTCCTAGGCATCTCAACCACAGAGAATCGAATGACCTCTTGTATAGAGTATCATTGACGAAGGCGAAAGACAGAGCTCGTTTCACGAGCTGATGTCTTATGGACGCTCCTTCAGGCATCCGGTGGAACCTGAAGTAATCTATGAAAACTTCTCTCCAGTCTTCGGTCTTCTCATGGTCTTTTATTTGTAGGGTCGTCTCCTCGTTCGCTCCTTTTTCTTCAGACGATTCCGGAGATACTTCTGCTGGGGCAAGCACTCGACGGCTTTGTACCACGATTCTAACGTCGTCGAGGTTCTCGTCAGCCAGTTCTTTAGCAAGTTTGGGTAGTGCGTCCGCTTTGCTGTTTTCCGCTCGCGGTATGCTCTCCAAAGTGTAGGAGGGAATTTGGGTCAGCAGTTGTTGCACTTTTTCACCGTATTTCACCAACTCTGGTTTGCACGTTTGGTAGTCGCCGTTCACTTGACTGACGACCAGTTGGGAATGCCCATATATGAGGAGGCTTTCAATTCCCATATCAATGGCGATCTCGAGGCCCGCTATCAAAGCTTCGTATTCGGCTTCATTGTTTGTTCTCGGCTCCGTCAGGGAGAACGCGTAGCGCATTATTCCTCCTTGTGGAGTCACGAAGATGAGTCCTACCCCCGATTTGATCATTGGCGTACTTTGTTTGTGCTTTTTCATGGAAGATGCTCCATCGAAATAAAGCTCCCAACGGGTATCACCACTGTCGATTGCGTCAAACGCATGTCTGTCTGGAAGATCGCAATTTAATGGAGAATCGGCGGGTATGGGATGTTCAGCGAGGAAGTCGGCGATGGCCTGGCCTTTCACTGCTTTGAGAGGTTGATACGTGATCGAAAACTCCATCAAGAGTAGGGCCCATTTAGCGAGTCGCCCTGTCAATATGGCCTTTGACATTAAGTATTTAAGGGGGTCCACCTTTGAAATCAGACGGACCTCGTGTGCTAATGCATAGTGCCTAAGCTTTGTTATTGCGAAGATCAACGCCAGGCAGTGTTTTTCAATGGGAGAGTAATTGCTTTCTGCCCCCAGCAGAACTCGGCTTGGGTAGTAGAGCGCTCTTTCTTTCCCTTGATCGTTCTCTTGCGCCCATAATGCGCCTAAGGAACCTTCGAGGGCGGTCGTATAAAGAATGAGAGGCTTCTCCTTAACCGGGGCAGCCAACACCGGCGGGTTCTGCAGGTACTGCTTGATCTCGTCTAGTGCGCCTTGGCATTTTTGATCCCAAACGAATGGGGTTCCTTTCTTCATCAGGTGACTATATGGACGGCACTTTCCTGAAAGATTAGCGATAAACCGCCGAATGTATGCGAGCTTTCCTTGGAGAGACCGCAGCTGTTTAAGAGTTCTCGGCTGAGGCATTTCCATGATCGCTTTGATCTTTGACGGATCTATTTCAATACCTCGGTGTCGAACAACGAATCCCAGGAATTTGCCCGAGGAAACCCCGAACGCACATTTAAGAGGATTCATCTTCAAGTTGTACTGCCGAAGGCGTTGAAATACAGTCTTCAGATGCTCGAGATGTTCCTCGTATGATTTGCTTTTAACCACGAGATCGTCGATATAGCATTCAACGATTTCGTGTATAAGGTCGTCGAAGATCTTTGTCATGGCCCTCTGATAAGTAGCACCGGCGTTCTTCAAACCGAAGGGCATCACTTTATAACAAAATATACCAAGAGGAGTCCTGAAGGCTGTGTGCTTCTAGTCTTCGGGATGCATTTTTATTTGGTTATACCCCGACGAGCCGTCCATGAAGGAGAAAACCTCATGAGTGGATGTATTGTCTATCATTAGTTCAGTGACTGGTACCGGGAAATCATCCTTCGGGCAGGCTTTGTTGAGATCCCGAAAGTCCACGCATATGCGCACTGTTCCATTTTTCTTCATCACTGGGACGATGTTGGCGATCCATTCAGGGTACTGAACTTCCTGAATGAAGCCAGAGTCGATTAACTTTTTGACTTCGGTATTTATGCTCATCTCAAGCTCGAGTCGCATTCTTCTTGGCGCCTGTTTGATCGGCTTGACGTTTGGGGATATTGCTAGTCTATGTACAACAACTTCTGGATCTAGCCCCGGCATCTCGGAATAGTTCCATGCGAAGCAATCTTTATGCTGCACAAGGACATCTTTTAACGCATCCACCCTCTCTTCCGACAGTAGCTCGCTGACGAATGTCGGTCGCGGATCATTTATTGTCCCTAACTCGATTTTCTTGAGGTTATCTGCAGTAGTATGGATTCCATCCTCCAGTTCTTTCGGAGCTGGGGGAAATTCTGAGATTACCTCATCGCTGCCGCTTTCAAAGCACCAAGGGAGGTTGTTCATGTCCTCGGACCCTTCTTTTAATATTGTTATCACATGGCAGGTGCGAATTTTCTGCCAATCCCAATGCGGAGTGGGTTTTATCTTTGTGTTTTCGGGTTCGTGCTTTTGCGGCGGCGATACCCTCCAACTGTCAGACAACGCGAATTTGCCAAGCTGATATTGGTCCTCAACCCAATTCTTAAAGGTGAAGCAATCTTCAAGCGGATGCCCTATTACTCGATGGTAAAAGCAATACTTTGAGTTGGAGACTTCGCCTGCTTGCTCAGGGTGTTTAGACTCTGGCAGAGTAAGCATTTGATGTTTTAGAGCAAGATCAAGTATTTTTCCTGTTTTGTTCCGAGGAAATGAGTATGCTCGACCCATTTTCTTCATAAGGGCTAGGTCAATAACGCTCGGCTCTCGGATGCGTGGCTTCTTGGCTCTTTCTTGTGGTTGTCGGGCACCTTTTCGGCCCCTCGACTTGTTTTTGCTTTCGCGTCGAACTCTTTTTGTAGCAGGCTGACGTGGGGCAACATCTTCGTTCTTTACTGCCTGTCGAAGGAGACGCTGTGTCTTGGCTTTCTCATAGATTGCCATTTCACGATCGTGATCATCTCGGGCTTTTTGACTCGCATCCTTTATAAGTTTGCTCATCTGGTCTTCAGATGATGGACTGGGAAGTCTTGTGTCAGGAATTTTTGCTGGTTCGGGATTAGCGTCCTCCCATTGAGCGTCCGCCTCTTCATCGAAGTCATACATGGCATAACAGCTGTTTATTAGCTCCCGTTTCTTTGAGCGAACATACCCGAGCCCTTTCGTTTCCGTTCTCCCGTTAGGCAGTTTGCATTGAGTTCCGGGAACGTTCCAGACCTTGTCATAGAATTTGGCTTTTCTGACGGTCTGTGTGAAGGACATCCCTTGGCGTTTCAGCAGTTTCTTCAAACCTTCGGTATAATATCTGGGAAGACGGATAGGCTGAAGCCTGTCGAGCGTGGGATCTGCGCCATGCCAAATTTCTTTTTCCACCTTGTTTTCTTCAGAACGGTAGAATAGGATTGCCTTCTCGCCTTTTCTTCCGGGAGGGATATAGAATGTCTGCAATTCTTCTACGCTGTTGGTGTTGAGTGCATCCAGTTCTTTGTAATGTTCAAGCGGCACCATGGTTACCTGCAGACTTCGCTCTTCATCAGTGGAAATCTGTATTGAGGGCCGAGCGGGGAATACAGCATGAACTTCATCCTCTGAGTCACTACCGAAGATCAATGAAGGAACAGATGGTCCTGGCCTGGTGGACTGGGATGGACCTGAATAAATTATATCCTCCTCCTCCTCGGTGTCACTGCCGAAGACAGGGATGGTTGCGTTAGTTTTGTTCTCCGGTTTGTGACACCTTTCCGTGTCTTCGAAACTCGGTAAGAAGTATTTGGCATCTTCATACTTGCGAACTTCGTTCACGGAAAACGGATTCAACTCTCCTGCCACTGTGTACTCGAGGCCGTCCCTAGAATACTTCATGCACTGATGCTGTGTAGAAGGGATGATATTGTATTCGTGTAGCCATGGTCGGCCGAGCAGAGCATTGTAGCACGTCTTGGCGTCTATAACGTGGAATTTGATGTCTGTGACGAGCACCCCGAAGCGTAGCGTCAATATCACAGATCCAAGAGTCTTTGAGGATTGAGAGTCGAAACCGGAGATGGTGATTTTGTCCCGGGCGAGGTGTTGGACACTCATGCAAATCTCCTTTAACACTCGCACATTGAGTAAATTGACAGACGATCCGTTATCGACCAAGATTTTTCCTATCTTTATGTCATGGCAGTATCCCGAGACATAAAGGGGGCGATTGTGTTCACACGTCCCGAGGAGAAGGTCTTCATCACCAAAAGCAACGTCGGCTGTGTGCACCTCTTCCAATTCATCCTTCATCTTTTGTTCGGCTAAGAAGGCTTGGAACTGGTCCGGATCCTGTAGGGCCTTAATCAAAGAATCCCTCGCTTCTTTCGATAGTAATAGGGCATCGAGAATGCTGAGTTGTGAGGGTAGCTTTCTCAGATGCGCCAAGACATTGTAATCTACTTTATTCCTTTTTGGGGGATTCTTGGCGGTTAACTCTTCCGCAACTTGGTCATCCAAAGCGATGTCTTCAGAGACCTTCTCTTTCCCTTTGTTTTTCTTATTCAAGGGTCCGAGGTTCTTTTCGGGTAATGTTCGATTGCGCAGCTGTATATTCTCGCAAGCCTTCAGTTCTTTTTCTTTTCCCGAAGTGGATTCTTCGAAGAGGGGACCGAGCTCTAGCTCTTCATCGGAGTCGCTCCCAAATGTAGGCACTTGTGACCCGGTAGTGTTAACCATGTGACAATTGCCGGCGGTTCTTTCAAGTTCTTTAGTCGTATTTCTTTGCTCTCGGCGAATTTTACGTTTTTCCCGTTTAAATCGTTGTCGATTAGCGACGTATCCTTGCCACCATCCATTGAAAGCTTAGCAATCTTGGGTGGAATGCGAGACCTTCTGATGGTATAAGCAATAAGAGGGGTGTATTTCTACCGCGCCAGTAACTTTTTCTTCAGAGGGTAGTAGTTTCATGCCCATTGATATGGCCTTAGCAAATTTCTTTTTTATCTTGAATTGACTTTTGTCAGTGGTGGAGGCATTTTGCTCCAATGGGATCATTTCAGCTCCTTCCTCAAGTCGCTGACGCTTAGCCTTTCGAATATAGCCGTCTCGCGTTCTCGATCAGCCTTGCTTTTCAACCGAGCTTCATTAAGAAACGCGCTAATCATTTCAACCGGTAACCCTGGGGTTCCTGATTCGGCATTTGCCCCCAGCGTTTCAGTGCCAGAAGTTCCTTCATCGTTCGTGGTCGAATGGGAGATCATATGACAGCTTGCCACATATTCGTCAGATTTATCCGATGAACTTTCTCCTTCATCTTCTTTTTGGAAGACGTGATCAAGGAAATCTTGGAGCGTGATGGGAGTTCGCGCCTTTTGGTTATATTCATCCAGCGCATCGATTTGCTTTTGTAAGTCCGTGCGCTTGTCACCAGGCTTCACGGGCTTCTTAGATTTCTTCTTCTTCTTTTTCGAAGATTTTGACGGCTGGCTATGAACGCTTGAACTACCACCATCGGTCTTCGGAGTCGGTCGTGGCTTCAACATCCCCTCAATAACCTGCGGTTCCAAGGGGTTCTTCCACTTAACCGCTGGGCAGGTTTGAAGATCATTTAGCATTCTCCTCGTTTTGGCTGATAATACAACCTCCCAGGGAGCCTCTTCAATGACGGAGCATGTTGCCCCCGGCGTATTCGTCCCCTTATAGGTGTGGGGCTGCGGAGGGATCACCTTCCATTTGTCAGACAGCGCAAATTTGCCCTGACGGTATTGATTCTCAAGCCAATTTTTGAAAACGTAACAGTCTTCGATTGGATGTCCCAACACTCTATGATAAGGGCAGTAATTAGGATCGTTGACGTCACTTGGTTGCGACGGACGTTTTGGATCTGGCAGATTTATGAGCCTGTTGCGCAATGCCAGCTCGAATAACCTCCTTGTTTTATCACGGGGGAAGGAGTAAGCACGTCCCATCCTGTCCTCAAGGGGTACGTATGGGCGCGTATTGTTTGGACGAGCAACCGGCTTCGAATCGTTCGGTTGTTGTTGGGCATTAGCGACGACGATCGCTTTTCCCTTTCCCTTGTCGTTTCGGGGATCCGGCTTCGGGAGAGGGGGTTTATGGCCCATCTGGTCCATCTGCGCCAATTTGTCGATCAAAGCCTGGAAGGAAGTCGGCTTGAAGAACATCATGAACTGCGAAATGGTTGCCTGTGGATCAAGCGTTCCAACAAACATTCCCACCGCAGGGGCTTCTTCTATGCGCTGTTCACACTTAGACCATAGATTACGCCACCGTATAGCGTATTGAACCCATGTCTCGCCGGGCTTTACCCTGGCGTTAATCAGCGCCGTCATCGGGGTACGCTCACTGGCACTTGCAAAGCGTTGGGTGAAGAGTAGCTCTATCTCCACAAAGGTTTTTATAGAGTCGTTGGGAAGCTCAGAATACTATTCAAACGCCGTATCAGATAAACTTCCCACAAACTGGCGAAGCAAAAGCTTGTCGCCGCCGCCGGTATTACCGCAAAGAGCCATGAATTGGGCCACATGTTGATGGGGATTGCCGGTCTCTTTGTAAACATGAAACTTGGGAATAGTGTAACCCGGCGGGTACTTGATTTGGTCATACCAGCCTGGATACGGTCGCCCCGTTTTCTTGATCTGACCGGCTACTTCAGTCGCCTGATGCACCCGTATTTGTTGAGCAATATATTCATCCAAATCAGCTTTTGATATGGTACCCTCTTTAGCTGCGGATAGAGCCGGTGGAGGATTCGATTTCTCTCCCCTATCATCTTCAAGAATGATCGGGGGATCTCCAGCAGGTGGATCCGGTTGAATCATCATACCTACCATATCCTGGAACAGGAGGGCCATTTTCTTTATGTTGGCTGCCTATTCCGCAGCCTCTTTATCTTTCTTCTCTAGCACGCGCCGGAGGAATTCGGCGTCCGTCTCTTGTTCGTGACGTTCCTCTGAGGATGTTTCCGGGGTTTCTTTCGGCCCAGTGAGTGCAGCCATTGTGGTCATCATCTCCTGGAGCTTTTGTTGCTGCTCCTGAGCTTTGGTCACTGATCGGGTGAGCGGTCGGTGACCCGTAGAAGTACGGCTTTCTTCCTTTCCAGAAGCCATGTAAACTGTATGAACAATTATGCCCCCTGACTTGGGGCATTTAGGTTCGCCGCTTTCAAACTTTGCCGGTGTCATGGGAGCTTTTTCTGGCCTCTTCCTTTTATGGACCTTTGAGGTTGAAGGAGCCGTTGAAGCGGGCATTCTAGCATTTGTTGCTCCCTGCTGTTTAATGGGGCAGTTTTTGTTATTTTCCACCTTCGCCCTTTTCTGGTGACGCAAGTGGTCTGGATCGATCACAGAGTCTTGAACCCTGCGCCATACTTTATAAACTTTTGAGGATAGCCGTTGAGGGGGTTGTTCCTGCTTCGTCTCCGAAGCTTTTTCCATGGGCGGAGGAGACCTTTTCAATGTAGCAACCGGAGAGTTCTTCCTCACCTTCCTCAGCAATTCGAAGCTGTTCCCAGTTGGAACAGCAGCATTGACCTCCACCGCTGGAGCAGGTGGGGTTAGCCCTGAGGGGGAGTTGCCCCCTGCTTTCCTTACTCGCTGCCAATGGCGGCGTCGCGCACGACGAGCCGTTGGGACTGGCTCGGAAATCGAGATAGTTTCTTGTTGCCCCCTGTTTGGGTGTGGGGTAACTGTCGACGTCAGCCTATCGAAGACTGATGCTTTTTGACCAACTGGGGGAGGAGTGGGAACCGTCAGTCTTGTGAAGACCGACTCTCTGATGGGAGAAGCCGCTTTAACGACTTCCAAAGCAGCGGCTTTTGCCCTCTTTGGGACGGCCACTTTATAGTTCTGACCTAGCCTGGTGAAAACGGAGGCTGTCGGTTTAGTAGCAGGCGACCCGTTGACAGGGGTCGTGGTAGCAGTGAGTCGGTCAAATACCGACTTCTTGTTCGCTTCTGGTGCGGATATCGGCATAGAGAAGCTTGCAGGGGGGACCATGGTCCCGAAAAATAGGCCGGTGGTGGCCTGGGTCACCTGCTCTACAGGCAGAGTAAGGAAAGAGGCCGCTTGGGGCCCATATGTTACACCTCTCGGTGAGGTGGAGCGTCCGTTGCAGTGGTGCTTCGCGCATTTGGTGCAGTGGGAATCCATGGATGCTTGAGTTCTGCGCCAGATAAAAGACCAAATCTTAGCAACTTGAAATCCGAAGACAACCATTTAACAAACCGCGATTGATTCGCGAAGACGACACACGAAGTGTGGAGTGGAAAGAGAAAAAGGTCCCACCGGGCGTGCCAGAATCTGTTCCCCTCCGAACGGCGGCCTGCGACGTGAAGACGTCACGTGCCTGAGGTTCGGGGCAGATGCTATTTGGTTTTTATCCGTCCACCTCTTCGAAGATGCCAAGTTGATTTATGGCACCGTGTATCGAAGGTTTAGACGGATGCGGCCGATGTAGCAGACTTCGTCAGATTCCCCCTCAGGGTGAGGGGTTTTTGATTGTAGGGACACTCTTCCCTGCAGGCGCAGGCCCCTGCAGTTAATTACGCTACCGCATCGCGGTAACAACTTTCTCCTTCTCCAGAATTTCACTTCGTGTCGTGTGTGTTTGTTTTGTTTGTGGTTGCCCGTGGATTGTGTACGGAGACTGAGTAATATCGTCACCCGTAGGACGTGGATTAGTCCAAATCCGTATTTGCTTAGATTTGGGTTTGGTGTTTTTAGTTTAAGGATGCATTAGTCGCGTTGCGACTAAGATCAACTTAAACGTTCATCAAGGATACGCTAGTCCTGTTTTGGACTAAGATCGACTTGACGTAGTGATTGATTTAATTATCCGGCCGTCGGGACTCGTCACCTCTCTGACGTCGTTGAGGGATTACAACGACATACGTCTGAGGAGTTCCGAGATGTACCCTTGAACCAAAGTTGGTTTGGGATTTTATTGTTTATTTAGATGTCTAAGGACACGTTAACCGTATTTGGGGTTAAGATCAACTTAGACGGGACCGTTTAGATCCGACAAAAGAGCGTTTGGGCCCTATCGTGTCAGTTTAGGGACGTAGCGGTCCATATTCCAGTTTAGGGACGTGGTGGTCCATTATTAGTTTAGGGACGTTTCGGTCCGTCGCCAGTTTAGGGACATAGTGGTCCGTCATTAGTTTAGGGACGTTTGGGTCCGATTTTTAGTTTAGGGACGTTTCGGTCCGATTTTAGTTTAGGGACGTTTCGGTCCGATTTTAGTTTAGGGACGTTTCGGTCCGATTTTAGATAAGTGGTCGTTGGGACCCGTCGCCTCTTTGACGTCGTTGAGGAATTATAACGACGGGTGTCAAAGGGGTTCTGAGATGTACCCTCGAACCGGTCGTAAATTGGTTTGGGTGAACCATTTCGCTCAATCAATTTAATTTAAGGACTTACAGCCAGGATTGGGTTAAGTCCAATTTTTTATTTATTTTAGGCTCTGCCTGACTGAAGAAATCAGTCCAAACAGGGCTCTGCCCTTTTATTATTGCAATTTAATTTGGGCCAGGCCCTTTTAAATAATGAGTTGCAGGAACTCAAGAATTTTTACAAACAGGGCTTTGCCCTTTTATTGTTCTGCAATTTAGTTTGGGCCAGGCCCTTTTAAATAATAAGTTTGCAGAAACTCAGGAATTTTCCAAACAGGGCCTTGCCCTTTTATTATTGCAATTTAATTTGGGCCAGGCCCAGAATAAGGGGTTGCAGAAACCCTAGAAACCCTAGAAATCTTCAGGTTTAAGAACACAAGTGCATGGCACTTTTGATCTGAATTTGGATCAAAGGAAAACAAGTTCTTCTTGTTTTTTTTTTCTGATCATACAGAACCAAGGGTTCATATCAAGTGCAAGGCACTATTTCTCTTTTGTTTTATTATTAACTTTTTAATATTCTTTTCTTCAGAAATTTTTTTTACCTTCTCTTTTTTTTTGTTCTTGATCAATCTTCAAGAATTCTTTCTTTTCAGAAGTTTATTCTTCTCTTGATGATTCTACCTTTTTTTTTTTGAATGAGGTCTGGGCTCTTATTTATAGTACTCACAAATTTGTTAAATTTGTTACCAAGATCTTTCCTGAATAATTTTGGGAATTTTCCTACCATTGGATCTCTGATCCAAGGGTCTCTGTTTTACAGAAGAACAGAAAAGATTTACTCAAATTTTCATTCAGTTGCTGCGCAACTCACCAGCGCGTGACACGTGTCGCGCATCCGTGCGCTTGCGCAATTGCGATTGCGCAACTGCGCAGACACGTGTCGCGCATCCGTGCGCTTGCGCAGTTGCGATTGCGCAACTGCGCAGACACGTGTCGCGCTGCCATGCATTTGCGCAGTTTAAGTCTTAATTTTGTTTTCTGAAGAGCCTTGCTCTGATGGGACGCACTGTCTCGGGCGTTACGCCGCCGAATCACCTTCTGCCATGTGGCAAATTGCGCGCTGCGCACGGAAACCGAAGCGTTGCTTCGAATTTTGAATTTTCAAAATTCAGTAGAGCCTTACTCTGATTGGGGGAAACACTCTTGCAAGATCAGATTGGTTATTATCTTATCTAATCAGGATGGCTCCCACTGGTTTTTATCAAATCTTCCTTCAAACCCTAAAAGGAAAGATTAGCCGGGATTAATTACACACTACAAGTTCGCCAATCTTTCAGCCAGGCCAGTGTCGGTACTTTGAGGGAGGTCCCCCGTGCTTTCGCACGAACCTAATTAATGTAAACCTCGTTTTCCCAGAGGCGTAACCCCGTTGACACCTTTCTAGACACCTACTTGATCAGCTAATTGCAATGTGTAAAACTCTCCCAGGAGTAACTCTTACTCGCAGTGGGTATCGGGATTCAACTATCTCATAGAAGGTATGCAATCTCATTGCAAATTTCAACACTTGAAATTCCCGATAATATTTTGCCCCTAGCGTGCTATGACCTTGACGCATGCCAAACAACCCATAGTCCGCTAGTCAAGTTCAATCCGTACAATTCGTGATCGAATTAAACCCACCCGTACGACCCTTGACGCATGCCAAACAACGCCGTACGAATACCTTAATCCAATCGCATCTCATGCTACAGATAAGTAATAATCAGCTACCGTACACTACGCCTTGACGCATGCCAAACAACCGTAGCACGAATACTGAATATTACATATCTGAATTGACGGAGGGCTACGCAGGTTTTTCTGAAAACCATGAGCGTAATGAACTTGATATCGTTGTAGAATCAAATGAAGTTTTGAAATGGAGTGATTTTGAGGCTTTTCTAGTTTTGCTAAAGGGGTCACTCCCGGTGAAGGGATCGTCGGCCCTTTCCTCGTCGAATGAGGTGCGGGATATATCATATATATCACTGTGCAAAGCAAAAACTATAGAAGCAATCAAAAGTCAGACCGAGTGTGTAGCATCTGCCAGTTATTGCTAAAGGAGTCACTCCCGGTGAAGGGATCTCGGTCCTTTCCTCATCGAATAAGGTGCGGGATATATCACATATACCTCTGTGCAAAGCAAAACTGTAGCTACCCTTTTTGTTTAAAATTTGATTCTACAACATCTTTTAGGTTTCTTTTCTTTCATTAATCACATTAATGAAGTCCCATCATTTAAATACCTAAACATCACAGATAAATACGACGTACACTTATGCCATCCGCATTCGCCTGGATGTCCCCTCGTGCACCGTTAGGTTAGGTAACTAACGACAGAGCAGGGCAGGGCTAGTGCGGGTGAAAAACATAAGTAACGTCTATATAATATATCATATATACTATATACTGTATCTATCACAGAACATCACATGATCACATCACAGATATCGCAGCAGAAGAAACATATGAAACATTGGATATATTAGGACGTCCGTGTTTTCAATACGAGCCAGTATAAAACACGGATTCCACGGTCGTGATGAATAGCCAATCCCACACCCCTAGACCCCTACGAGAGCGGCAAGCAACCCTACCAATTCTAGGGTTAGGAGACCCGGACTCGACTCCTCGAGATGGTCTCCCACTGGACCCTAGAACCCGGTTACTTGTGCTCCGCTCCTTGGGTCTATCCTAATGCGGAAAAGTAAATAATATACAAAGGGTGACATCTTCCGCTACCTGGAAGTGCCCCAAATAAAAGAATATTACATACAAGTTTTTACATGAATGAAAATGAAAAACACTCATCTCACATAAAAAAAACCCGGCTATTCAAACACGACAATCCAATATAACATATCCAGCAGCACATAACATCACATGTCATCAACGTAAGTAAATATGCGCATCCCAATTGTCGTTGACATATAGCAACGAAACCGGCGATATCACATATTACACTTACGGTCACAGAAAAGAAAGTGTAAAACTACAACAGTTGGAATCCGCAACCTCTTTAGATATCGCATGCCTAATAAAATGAAATACTTAGACATCACATGCCTAACAATTATAAACCCCGCATTTTAGTCCCATTATCGAAAACTCTTTTCAATATGAAGTGAGACTAAACCGCTAGATTTATAACATTCATTCAGTTATCTCATAACTGTGTGTGAATTCCAATTATTGTATCTCATTCCGGATAAATAGAAAATATTAAACTTTCCGATCGAACATTCGAATACCTAAGTTTTCCCGAAACCGTTCAACACATGAAATAGGTTCAAAGACATTCACTTCATGCCTCAGTACCAACGGTCCAGCCGTAGAAGGGTCAAGCCAACGCCTCACATGTGGCACGCCGTACTGCCCCAAACCCGAAGGTTCAAAGGGCAGTTCAAGACGGTCACATAATCGAGTTAAGGTTTGTTGTCTTCTAGAGGGACCATCGCGTTACTTGCACTACTCAGAACGTCTTTAAACCACAGAAAAATCCAACACTTGGAAATTTTCCGGCAGGGGAAAAGTTGGGTATTTATATCCGGTCGAACTTTTTAACATATTCTTAAATTATCCGGAAAAACACACAGACAAAATTTGATAATCCGATCGAATCTTTGATTCCCAATACAACCCCAGAATACTCATCTGTAGAGTCACAATAAAAATACCCAGAAAATATAGCATTCAATTATATGAATTACTGTGCAGAAATCATTGGACAAGGGGACAGTACGGCCGCGGAACCGCCGCACATGCCAAGCTTGTGCCGCGGTTCCGCGGTGGATTTATCGATTTAGACCCTCGTTTTTCACAGTAATTCAAATAAGACCCTGCTTATTTTTCTGCATATTTTTAATTGACAAAAAGCCAAATTTTTAGAAAATTTCCAGAGAGCATTTTGGAAATGGGTTTCGATGTTCGTTCGGATTTCAAACGTCGTCTAGACTTCGCCTAAGGCTCTAGCTAGGCTCTGATACCACTGTAGGATTCCTAGGCACTCTCAAGAGGTCTCACAAGGCATCAACCATACCAATTTCAAATTTTACAAGTGCCGAGAAACTCTTATACGGATCGTTAACTAGAATTTTAGGCGAAAAGTTAAGCTAGTTAACATCTTAACTAAAAGTGAGAAGCTACAACCTTTGTAGATCCGGTTCTCCACTTCCTTAGCTCCACGTAGACGTCCTTTCGCTGTCCTAGTCGGATCTCGGACTCTAGCATCGGCTTCATCGGAGAAATGAGCAGACAAGTCGTTGGCTACGATGCCGAAGATGATCTACGTCGAGGCTACACTAGATCAAGCTCCAACTTCACCAAGTCGTGAAACTTGTGAAGATAACACCCAAAACTACTTGGCAAGAGGTAGAGGATGAAGAAATAGGAGGTGGGTTCACTTTAGAATTGGATTTCTCACTCTTTTGCTCAAAGTGCCATTAAAGCTAGTAAGCTTTTTCTTGAAGATCAAGAAGAAGAAGAAGATAGAATATCATAAGTTCTACCCAAAAAGAATAATAAAATGAATACTTATCATCTTCTAACCTTAGTTAGGTGTAGAGAATAGACCATGGTTAGTGGGAATGGTTAGGGTTAAGCATGAAGACAAAAATGGTCACTTGGTCAAAGCTTCATAAAGCTTCAACAAGCTTCATGATAAAAAGAAACCATTTTGTTTTCTTTTATCTATTTCTCAAAAAAGAAAAGATAAATATTAAGTGGAAAAATGAAACCCTAACCATTCATTAAACATGGTTTAAGTCTTTACACAAATCCAAGTGTATATGTATCATCAAACATGATACAATCAAGTGCACAAAAATATATCACATTTACAACTTGTGAACATCAAGTGAGAAAATCCATTTAAAGTGAACCAATACTAGTTAATGCAAAGTAATATATCAAATATATAATTATACATTAAATCATTAAATCAACACTTGATTCAATGATCCGGTCACGTCGCACATAACCGACTAGTATACAATGTATCGATTTATCGAATCAACGATTCGATAACTAGGTTATATCGCATACAACCAATCGAAACATCCATCGCGAGAATGAAATACGGTATCACATACTCTCATTTTTCTCGGTCCCGCACATATCTCATGTGCGCTCCTATTTCGTTTCGCTTGAGCCAGGAAACCCCTGTGTAGGACTCTAAAGACTCGTCAATACGCCGGTAGCAGATGATGATCATATCAAGCACCCACAAGCCACAAGCGGTCTACTAAACGTAACGGCCATCCGGGTATTGAGCGATCAGAAGATCGACGAGCCAGCCCGCTCACACTCCTGTGAATCCAACCAGTAACACTTACCGTACAGTCCGGTCTGTTCGTCTGATATGTCGCATATCAAGTCTAGGGGTGGTAAACGTCAGACCCCAATAACCGATAAGTCGTGCTGATGTGAGGCTCATAACGGGTCGAGAAACTACTGGTAACACTTACCAGCAAATCTCTGATCAGCCCTGGCCAGGGACTTCCCTGTTACGGCCAATCGAGCACAGCGCAACATCAACCCCCAATACCGGGAGAGACGAAACCCCTCCTATCGCTCATTACCTCCATGTGACTCGGGACTGTACCCAAAGACCACCGTTTTGCACGCCCTCATGGACGTGGTAAGGTGGAGATCAAAGCACAGTGGGAATCATACAAGACTCTATGACGATCTCGGGTCTACAGACTAACCTGTACAAGTGTCACCTGAGAACTGCCATCTGACGTGAGGTATAATACCATCTGGGAGTTCTCGGCGAGTCCGTCCAGTGTACCCAGTCTCCACCGAGCACCCGTATACCATCTCTGATGTCAAACACCAATGGATATAGGATCATCCATCGCCCATCTCATGGGTCGAGAAGCGTATACGCTAGTCTACTCTAGTATATCGATGCCCCGTCTCGATACACCCACGACTAGGGACCTTGAAGGATGTACCTATAGACTACCATGTCCCCACTAGTATGATCTGCATCATAGTCCAGGTAGTCAAGTACACATCCTAAGGGCTTTACCAACATGTAACTATAAGACAGTTTAAAGAGACAAGTGTACATGTTAAGATAAAGAGCAACCAGATAGCATACTATCATATCGAGCAAGAAAGTCATCTCTATATATGTCCAAGCATCCAATATAATATACATCATCTGTACAATACTGGCCTCTAGGGCATACATACAACTAACAGATATACGGGTGCTCAGTAGAGACTGGGTACACTGGACGGACTCGCCTAGAACTCCCAGATGGCATTATACCTTACGTCAGATGGCAGTTCTCTGGTGACACTGGTACAGGTTAGTCTGTAGACCCGAGATCGTCATAGAGTCTTATGTGATTCCCACTGTGCTTTGATTTCCACCTTACCACGTCCAAGAGGGCGTGCAAAACGGTGGTTTTTGGGTACAGTCCCAAATCACATGGAGGCAATGAGCGATAGGAGGGGATTCGTCTCTCCCGGTACAGGGAGTTGATGTTGCGCTGTGTTCGATTGGCTATAACCGGAAATCCCTGGCCAGGGTTGCTGAGATTTACTGGTAAGTGTTACCCGTAGTTTCTTGAACTGTTATAGACCTCATATCGACACGACTTATCGAGCTATTGGGGTCTGACGTTTACCATCCCTAGGCAAGATATGCGACATATCAGACGATCAGACCGGACTGTACGGTAAGTGTTACTGGTTGGATTCACAGGAGTGTGAGCGGGCTTACTCGTTGATCTTCTGATCGCTCAATACCCGGGTGGCCGTTACGTTTAGCAGACCGCTTGCGGCTTATGGGTGTTTGATATGATCATTACCTGCTGCCGGCGTATTGACGAGTCTTTAGAGTCCTACACAGAGGTTTACTGGCTCAAGCGAAACGAAATAGGAGCGCATATGAGATATGTGCGGGACCGAGAATAATACCAGTATGTGATACTGTATTCTATTCTCGCGATATGTATCATTGGACGGTTATATGAGATATAGTCGGGTTACCGAATCAAGTGTTGATTCGATACATTGATACACTTGATATTAGACGGTTATAAACAGTATGACCGGATCATTAAATCAAGTGTTGATTTAGTGATTTAATGTATAATTATATATTTGATATATTACTTTACATTAACTAGTATTGGTTCACTTAAGATTATTTTCTCACTAGATTGTGCACATTGTATATATGATATATTTTTGTGCACTTGTTTGTATCATGTTTGATGATACATGCAAACTTGGGTATGTGTATGCTTTAAACTATGATTTGATTAATAGTTAGGGTTTGATTTACTCATTTATTTTCTTTATTCATTTTTGGCAAAAATAAAATGGTAGTGGCTTTCTCTGTTTTGTGCAAGAAGCTTCATGATATTTCTAGCATCTTTGAATAAGTCTTACCATTTTGTTTTATTCCTTGACCCTAACCATTTACCTTAACCCTAGTTTATTCTCTACATGAGTTTATCTAACCCATGGTTGCAATATGATAGATATCACTTGAATTTTCTTTTGAAGATAATTCTTTTTCTTTTCTTCTTCTTCATCTTCTTCATGAGTTGAAGAATGCTTACTAGAAAATTCTAAGTGATGAAATCAAGTGAGAAATCCAAATCCAAAGTGAACCCACTTCCTATTTTTTCATCCTCTACCACTTGCCATGTTGTATGGGGTGTTTTCTTCACAAGTTTCATGACCTAGTGAAGATGGAGCTTGCGTTATCTTCGGCATCGAAGTCAACGACCTAGCCCGCTCATTTCTCCGACGAAACCATCGCTAGAGTCCGGGATCCCGGTGATCGCAGCGAAGGGACGTCATCACGGAGCTAAAGAAGTGGTGGACCGGATCTACAAAGGTTGTATTTCCATTCACTTAGTACTAAAGCAGTTTAGTAGCTTGTTGTTTCGCGTAATTTCTAGTTAACGATCTTGCTTCGGGTTGTTAGGCACCTAAAATTTTAATCCGGCATGGTCGATGCCTTGTGGAACCTCATTAGAGTGCCTAAGAACCCTACAGTTGTATCAGAGCCTAGTTAGAGCCTTAGGCGATGTGTAGACGAAGTTAGAAACCCGATCGAACCCCGAAACCCTAATTCTAACCCTTTTCTGTACATTTTTCAAAACTGTGCATTTTTCCAAATTAAAAATGCTCAGAAAAATCAGCAGGCTTTTCTAAGGATTACTGTGCAGAACGTGAGTCTAAATCGACTAAAGCACCGCGGAACCGCGGCATGAGCATGGCTCGTGCGGCGGTTCCACGGCCGTTATGTCACTTTATCAATTTCTATTTGCACGGTAATCTCTCTCTGTAAGTGCTGTATTTTCTGGGAATTTTTAAAGTTTGCTCAAGGGTTGAGTTTTCTGGGTTGTATTGGGAGTTCGTCGATTCGATCGGGAAGTTTACCTTTGTCTGTATTTTTCCGGATATTTTAGAACATGTTAAAAAGTTCGACCGGATATAAATACCCAATTTTTCCCCTGCCGGGAAATTTCCAAGTGTTGGATCTTTCCGTAATTTAAGAACGTTCGAAGTAGTGCAAGTAACGCGATGGACCCTCTAGAAGACAACAAACCTTAACTCGATTATGTGACCGTCTTGAACTGCCCTTTGAACCTTAGGGTTTAGGGCATTATGGCGTGCCACATGTGAGGCGTTGGCTTGACCCTTCTATGGCTGGACCGTTGCTACTGTGGCATGAAGTGGATGTTTTTAAATGTAACACCCGAGCCCAATGCTACTATTTTCAGTTACTGTTTGAGCATAATGTGGTACTCATTTCATTTAATTTGCTTGTTTGTTGCTTACTGTAAAATTTACCCGGCAAAGTCATTTCTACATATAACAAATTTTAGCATCTAAAATAAAATTGAAAATATTCATCTTGGCCTACTTGACACCCCTAACCTCGTGGTAGCGTCCGTGCATTGTGTTCTCGTCCCGTTCAGTAAAACGGGCAAGTTTGGATGGCTACGTGCACGCACGTGTGTCCGTTTTGAGAGTATGCTTTTTAATCATAAAACATTTCATTTTAAAATTTGGAACCCGCTTAAAATCCTATTATTTGAATTTCGAATTTTTGGACCCAACCCGGGCGCAATTTGGAAATGTTTCATTTGGCGCCAAAATCCCAAATTTTTAATATTATTAAAACCTTCGCATATAGTTTTTCTAACTAATCTGATATCTTACTGTTCATTACCTATCTTTTAAATTTTTAAGTTAACCATATAATATTTTTACAATCTTTTATATCCTTCTCAATTTATTCTCTCAGCCAATCGCAACCTCCCCTTTAACCCCGTGGTCCCCACTTTCTCTTTCTCCTTCTTCTCTCTCTCTCCACTTTCTCTCTCTCTCTACCCCTTATATATTCTCTCGTACTTCTCTTTATCATTTTTCTCTTCTTGCTTCATGTCTCGTTTCTCATTTCTTTTAACTGTTCTTTTGTTACCGGAATTCCGTCGTGCCGGTGACGTTTCTCGACGTTCCAGCGAGATACCCCGACCCGTGTGGTTCCTTTGTTCGTCATTTGGGTTCATTCCGTGAACCGTGCGCCGTCGCGAGTTTTCCCCGCCGACGGTTAACGTTCCGTTTTCCCGATTCGCGACCCATCGAGGCAAGTTAATCTTGCTACATGCTATATACTTTTATAATCTTCATTTTATAATATTATACATTTGAAAATCTTATAGTTTACATATGAAATGTCGTAGAAAAATCGGATATGACAAATCTGAAATTTACTGTACACCTTATCTTATAAAATTCATTATAAATCATAGAAAAATCATTAGGATACGTTCTTTAGTTCGTTACGAAGCTAATTCAGAATACTATAACTCTATGAAATATTTACTTGCAAAATAAATTGTTTAATTAACGTAAAATGCAAATGAACACGTCTCTAAACTGCTGTCCAGGGAAATTCCAGCAGCAAACTTTCAACTTTGAATATTCATAACTTTTTGTAGGGATAACCTGAGATTCTTATACTTATAAAACTGAAAACCTTATTGAATTATCTTTGTTTTGGTATAAGATACGTCTCTTTTGGAGAACATTTGTTATTTTTAAGCTATTTTACAAATTAGGGTGACGCTAAATTTCTGAACGGAACCTTTTTGTGCATGGTTAATCAATACATCTTTTATAGTTACTAATCGCTTTGAATATGCTATCTATATTAATATTATTATATCACATATTGTTTAGTTGTACATCCCACATTACCATTTTATAGTTTTATAACTTTTCGGATACCCGTTTGCATCCATCGCATTTAAGATACATATAATTGCATCCATAGATCACATCACTACATAATAATATGATATTAACACTCCATGTTTAATAAACTGTATCCTAATTAATATTGGAACTATAAATGTAACCCTAATCGATAACTGTGCATCCATATCCTTGAAATTATATCTATTGGCATATCATATTACATGTTCCAGTTATTGTTCTGATAGTACTCATGCTTGTTTATTTATACACATGTTTATGTTAGTTTGATTATGAGCACCCACATGACATCTTGTGCTTCTTGACATGACCTGTTACACTTCCTACTTGACATGACATGGTACCGTACACTCTTGACATGACATGACACCTTTATACATTACCTGGTTGACCTGATGTACCATGGCTTTACCTGTTACCTGATCTCATGCCTAATTCCAACAAACCTGACCATTCCTGCTGTCTATCCAGACAGACCTACTTTTACCTGATTTTGTGTTGGCATTAGTCCTTGACTACTGAATACCTGACCTGACATACGTAGCTTGGGGGTATGGGGAAATCAAAGATGAACCTGACTTGTAACTCGACAGTTCACTACCGTTCGAGTGTACACTTTCCTATTCTGTGCCCAGCGGCATGTCTCGGTTTCAGCCGAGAATATTGTGGCCGTGATCCCGGGTATGTACGGGGTAATACCGAGTGTACACTTTCCTATTCTGTGCCCAGCGGCATGTCTCGGTTTCAGCCGAGAATATTGTGGCCGTGATCCCGGGTATGTACGGGGTAATACCGAGTGTACACTTTCCTATTCTGTGCCCAGCGGCATGTCTCGGTTTCAGCCGAGAATATTGTGGCCGTGATCCCGGGTATGTACGGGGTAATACCGAGTGTACACATTCCTATTCTGTGCCTAACGGCATGTCTCGGCTGCAGCCGAGAATATTGTGGCCGTGGTCCCGGGTATGTACGGGATACTATTGAGTTACATCGACGATTCGTCAAATTGATTTCAAAGACTTTAGAATAGAAAACCTGTTAGAACAATTTAGTTACCTACTGCACATTGCCCGGCACTGTTGTTTCATATTACTGCTTTATTCATGTCTATCCCTGCATTGCTTATTACCATGTTCATATTATATTGTTGGTTGACATGACGCGCTGACGTCTGGGTTTTGCATGGCCCAGATTCTTTACCACTGTCGACGACTGAGCAGGAGTATTTCAGCCAGCAGGCTGATTTGAGTTCTATAGTGGTTAGTTCGTTTATTGCATTTTATTTCCAGGTGCGATCCCGCATTATGGGACGTACCTTTCTATTATTATATTGGATCATTGCTTCCGCACTTATTGTTTATTGACTCTCGTTATTATGGATTTGGACATGTGCTAGATTAGTTTATTTATCTTGTTCTTGATATCTCTACAACCGTAATGTGACTGTGGATGGATACTTCCTACCCACAGGTAGCATGGTTGGCTATGTCACGTGCCCAATCTTGCGTACTCTGGGAAGCGGGGCGTGACATTAAACTTATTTCATGTGTTGAGCTGTTTCGGAAAAACTTGGGTGTTTGATTGTTCGATCGGAAAGTTTAACATTTTCTATTTATCCGGAATGTGATACAATATTTGGAATTCACAAGTAGTTATGAGATAACTAATTTGAATGTTATAAACATAGCACTTTAGTCTCACTTGATCGGTTGCCACGGAATTTTGATGCGATCAAAAGTCCGTCGCAATCACGTAGCGTACACGGATACTCGCCGGATAAACTTAATAGACAGCTACACCCCTTAGCCTCGACCAAGTGACTGTAGGAGAACCCCGTCGCCGAAAGCATCCGTTCGGGTGCTCGCGGTAGCGGTGTTCCGCCTTGGTGTACTTCGTCGACGGTATCGAGGGTGCGGCCGCCTACTAAAGTTTGCGACGAGCATTCGATCAGGATGTCGGGAATCTTGTTGAATTGCCCGACTTGATATTGAAAAGAGTTTTCGATAATGAGACTAAAATGCGGGGTTTATAATTATTAGGCATGCGATATCTAAGAAATTCATTTGATTAGGCATGCGATATCTAAAGAGGTTGCGGATTCCAACTGTTGTAGTTTTACACTTTCTTTTCTGTGACCGTAAGTGTAATATGTGATATAGCCGGTTTCGTTGCTATATGTCAACGACAATTGGGATGGGCATATTTACTTACGTTGATGACATGTGATGTTATGTGTTGCTGGATATGTTATATTGGATCGTTGTGTTTGAATAGCCGGGGTTTTTTATGTGAGATGGGTGTTTTTCATTTTCATTCATGTAAAAACTTGTATGTAATATTCTTTTATTGGGGCACTTCCAGGTTGCGGAAGATGTCTCCGTTGATGTATATTATTTACTTTTCCGCACTAGGATAGACCCAAGGAAGAGAGCACAAGTAACCGGGTTCTGGAGTCCAGTGGGAAACCAACTCGAGGAGTCGAGTCCGGGTCTCCTAACTCTAGAATTGGTAGGGTTGCTTGCCGCTGTCGTAGGGGTCTAGGGGTGTGGGTTTGGCTATTCATCACGACTGTGGAATCCGTGTTTTATACTGGCTCGTATTGAAAACACGGACGTCCTAGTATATCCAATGTTTTATATGTTTCTTCTGCTGCGATATCTGTGATGTGATCATTTGATATTCTGTGATAAATACTGTATATAGTATATATGATATATTATGTAGGCATTACTTATGTTTTACACCCGCGCTAGCCCTGCCCCGCTCTGCCGTTAGTTACCTAACCTAACGGTGTACGAGGGGACATCGAGGCGAATGCGGATGGCATAAGTGTACGTCGTATTTATCAGTGATGTTTAGGTAACTTAAATGATGGGACTTCATTAATATGATTAATGAAAGAAAAGAAACCTAAAGATGTTGTGGAATCGAATTTTCAAAAACAGGTAGCTACAGTTCTTGCTTTGCATCGCGGCGTCCTTTGTAGAACATCCTGCACCTTATTCGATGAGGAAAGGGCCGAGATCCCTTCACCGGGAGTGACCCCTTTAGCAATAACTGGCAGATGCTACACACTCGGTTTGTCTTTTGATTGCTTCTATAGTTTCTGCTTTGCACAATGATATATATGATATATCCCGCACCTCATTCGACGAGGAAAGAGCCGACGATCCCTTCACCGGGAGTGACCTCTTTAGCGAAACTAGCAAAAGCCTAAAAAACACTTCATTTTAAAATCATTTGATTCTACAACGATATCAAGTTCATTACGCAATAGGTTTTCAGAAAAACCTGTCGTAGCCCTCCGTCATTTCAGATAAGTACTATTTAGTATTCGTGCTGCGGTAGTTTGGCATGCGTCAAGGCGTAGTGTACGGTAGCTAACTAGTACTTATCTGCTAGCATACGATGCGATTGGATTAGGGTATTCGTACGGCGTTGTTTGGCATGCGTCAAGGGTCGTGCGGGTGGGTTTAATTCAATCAAGAAATGTACGAGTTGAACTTGACTAGCGGACTATAGGTTGTTTGGCATGCGTCAAGGTCATAGCACGCTAGGGGCAAAATATTATTGGGAATTTCAAGTGTTGAAATTTGCAATGAGATTGCATACCTTCTATGAGATAGTTGGATCCCGATACCCACTGCGAGTAATTGTTACTCCTGGGAGAGTTTTACACATTACAATTAGCCGATCAAGTAGGTGTCTAGAAAGGTGTCAATGGGGTTACGCCCCTGGGAAAACGAGGTTTACATTAATTAGGTCCGTGCGAAAGCACGGGGAACCTCCCTCAAAGTACCGACACTGGTCTGGCTGAAAGATTGGCGAACTTGTAGGGTGTAATTAATCCCGGCTAGTCTTTCCTTTTAGGGTTTGAAGGAAGATTTGATAAAAAATAGTGGGAGCCATCCTGATTAGATAAAATAATAACCAATCTGATCTTGCAAGAGCATACGCAGAGTGTTTTCTTCTCTCTCTCTCTCCTGGTAGCGACCATGTCACGCCTTAATCAAGATAATAATACGGATGAATTGACCGAACCCGCTTGTTATACTGAGCTGGGAAACGTTGGTCCCACTCCAACTTATAATTGTTATAAGACAGAGCAGGAAATAGGGGAATACCAGAATTCCTATGCCGCCCAAACGAAGAAAGTGCATATGATGCATCTCTTTCGGGTGTGTTCATTATAAATAACTGTTTCTCTGTATCCTCTACGTCCTGGGTATTTGATACCGGATCAGGATCCCAGATATGTAATCTGTTACATAGGGCTACAGAAAGGTAGAGAACTGAGAACGGGTGATAAGTTTCATGAGACAGAAAACGGTGCAAGTGTTGCAGCCAAGTCTGTTGGTCACTGTCACCCTGTATTCCAAATACATTGATTCTGAACAAATGTTATTAGATACCGAACCTGATATACAAAATCATATCAGTCTCTTTATTAGTAAAGAAAGGATATAATTTTGTATTGTTGATAATGTTTTGAACATTTCCTATATCAAAAGTTGATCGGTTCAGGTACGTTATCTAAAAGCATTGATGTTCTAAATCAAACTACAGTTCTTAGCATACAGAACACACACAAGAGGAAGAGTTCAGAAATGAACGAATCTTTCTTGAGGTATTGTAGACTAGGTCATATCAATGTGACCCGACTAGCTGAAGTTACATATAAATGCATATTTAAATTAGTTTGAATTTACATCTTGTGAAACTTGCCAGTCATGTCACAGAGATAAGATGACCATAGCTCTGTTTATTGGAAACAGAGAAAGAGTTAGTGAACTCTTGGGATGATACATGTTGATGTATGTAGGTCCCCTGTCTACACATACCAAGACCGGTTCTTTGTATTTCACTATATTCTCTGATAATCTCTCAAGATTCAGACATATGTTCCTGTTGAAACACAAGTCTGAAACTTTTGAGATATTCACAGAATATAAGTTAGAAATAGAGAACTAAAACGGGTATAAGTATTATGTCCTTTGATGTGATCAAGGAGGAGAGTACTTGAGCACGAAATTCCTGGATTATTCTAAAAGAGAATGAGATTCTCTTTCAGCATTACTCCTCCGTATATACCACAGCACGTCGGTGTATCGGGGCGGAGATATTACACCCTATATGATATGGTGCGCTCTATGATGAGTACTACTGAATTACCTATTTCCTTTTTGGGAGTTATGCACTTATGAAGTTGCATACCTATTGAATAGGGTTCAAAACAAATCAGTTGCCTACCACTTCATATGTGATATGGAAAGGAAAGAGCCCATCTCTTAAGTCAGTTAAGATTTGGGGTTGTCCGGCCTATTTCTAAAAGCAAAATCCGGACAAGATCGAGGCAAGGTCAGTTCTGTACAACTGGAAAAGTTCCGGCTATACAAACTACAGCTAATGATTTGGTAAAACCAAAGGATTCAATAGTTACCAATGAACCTCAGCCTCTCCGCCGATCTAGTAGGGTTCCTCACCCACTTGAGAGATACTTCGGTTTCTCTATGACAGTGGGAGCGGGGATTGCATCATGAGATGATAACCCAACTAGTTTCGAGCTGGCCATCAGGAGTAAGACTCTATAAGAATGACTGGATGTTTATAGATCTGAGATGGAATCCTTATACACCAACAAAGTATGGACTTTGGTTGCTGTATCTGAAGGGTTAAATCCCCATCAGGAGCAAGTATATCTTGAGAAGATTACTTGGTGTACATGGAAAAGTTGAGACTTTCAAAACTAGACTTGTTAAAGCTTTGCATCATTAACCAGGTATGGATTATGATGAAACCTTTTCTAAGTATCTATGCTTAAGTCCATCTAGATCCTATTTGCCACGGCTACATACCATGACTACGATATCTGGTGGTTGGGTGTCATGACTGCTTTTCTAAATGATGATTTGGAAGAGAGCATCTATAAGTACACAGCCAGAGGGCTTCGTAGACAGTGGGTGCAGCGGAAACGTGTGCAATATGCTTTATAGGATAAAGCAGGCATCGCGGAGTTGGAACGTCTGTTTTGATATGGTAGTCAAAGAGTTTGACTTCATCAAAATGGTAGATGAACCTTGTATAAACAAAAAGGTAGTAGGGAGTGTGGTAGTGATCCTCGTAGAGTACGTGGATGACATACTCTTGATAGGGAAGGTGTTTCCTATGCTACGCTCGGTCAATCTCCGCTTATCACAAAGATTCTCCATATAGGATCAAAGCGATACCTCCTGAATCCTGGATTTTGGATCTATGGGATAGATCTAAATGGATGTTAGGATTCTCACTAGATGTAGTGAGATGGTATCAATCGATCCTAGGGAGAATCACTGGAGAGGTTCCAGGGTGACAAGGACGACTGAATGTCAGTCACAGGAATTGTCTTTACCCTCAGTAAAGGGACGGTATGTTGCAAGAGTTCCAAGCTAGATACCGTGGCATACTAGACGATAAAGGCTGGATACATCGCTACTCAAGATGCTACCAAAGATGAAGTCTGGGTGTATATCAGTTCATGAGATGAACTTCGCTCCTACCATTGTGAGACAATGGAATTGTGGCTTATGCCTAGGAATGCCCGTCCCATCAGTGATCCAGACATATTCTAAGGCAGTATCACCTGATCATGGAGATGGTTGATCTCCAGGGTGATCGAGGTTAGGAGAGTAGACTCAGAGGACAACACGGCGGATCCACTCACAAAGGCCTTTTCCCAGAGAGAGACTTTTATGGGATGGTTGAGTATGAGATACTGCAACCACTGCTACATATGGCCCTAGTGCAAGTGGGAGATTGTTAGTTATATGTATGCCCTAGAGGTCATTACTGTACATAGGATGTATATTGTAGTGGATGCTGGGACATATATAGGGAGGACTTTCTTGCTCGACATGATAGTATGCTATCTGGTTGCTCTTTATCTTAACGTGTACACTGATTGTCTCTCTGTTACATGTTGGTAAAGCCCTTAGGATGTGTACTTGACTACCTGAACTATGATGCGGATCATAGTAGTGGGGACATGGTAGTCCATAAGTACATCCTTCAAGGTCCCTAGTCGTGGGTGTATCGAGACGGGGCATCGATATACCAGAGTAGACTAGCGTATACCTTCTCGACCCATACAGATGGGCGATGGATGATCCCATATCTATTGGTGTTTGACATCAGAGATGATATACGGGTGCTCAGTAGAGACTGGGTACACTGGACGGACTCGCCTAGAACTCCCAGATGGCATTATACCTTACGTCAGATGGCAGTTCTCTGGTGACACTGGTACAGGTTAGTCTGTAGACCCGAGATCGTCATAGAGTCTTATGTGATTCCCACTGTGCTTTGATTTCCACCTTACCACGTCCAAGAGGGCCTGCAAAACGGTGGTTTTTGGGTACAGTCCCGAATCACATGGAGGCAATGAGCGATAGGAGGGGATTCGTCTCTCCCGGTATAGAGAGTTGATGTTGCGCTGTGTTCGATTGGCTATAACCGGAAATCCCTGGCTAGGGTTGCTGAGATTTACTGGTAAGTGTTACTAGTAGTTTCTCGAACTGTTATAGACCTCATATCGACACGACTTATCGAGCTATTGGGGTCTGACGTTTACCACCCCTAGGCAAGATATGCAACATATCAGACGATCAGACCGGACTGTACGGTAAGTGTTACTGGTTGGATTCACAGGAGTGTGAGCGGGCTTGCTCGTTGATCTTCTGATCGCTCAATACCCGGATGGCCGTTACGTTTAGCAGACCGCTTGCGGCTTGTGGGTGTTTGATATGATCATCACCTGCTGCTGGCGTATTGACGAGTCTTTAGAGTCCTACACAGACGTTTCCTGGCTCAAGCGAAACGAAATAGGAACGCATATGAGATATGTGCGGGACCGAGAATAATACCAGTATGTGATACTGTATTCTATTCTCGCGATATGTATCATTGGACGGTTATATGAGATATAGTCGGGTTACCGAATCAAGTGTTGATTCGATACATTGATACACTTGATATTAGTCGGTTATAAGCAGTATGACCGGATCATTAAATCAAGTGTTGATTTAGTGATTTAATGTATAATTATATATTTGATATATTACTTTACATTAACTAGTATTGGTTCACTTAAGATTATTTTCTCACTAGATTGTGCACATTGTATATATGATATATTTTTGTGCACTTGTTTGTATCATGTTTGATGATACATGCAAACTTGGGTATGTGTATGCTTTAAACTATGATTAGGTTAATGGTTAGAGTTTGATTTACTCATTTATTTTCTTTATTCATTTTTGGCAAAAATAAAATGGTAGTGGCTTTCTTTCTTTTGTGCAAGAAGCTTCATGATATTTCTAGCATCTTTGAATAAGTCTTACCATTTTGTTTTATTCCTTAACCCTAACCATTTACCTTAACCCTAGTTTATTCTCTACATGAGTTTATCTAACCCATGGTTGCAATATGATAGATATCACTTGAATTTTCTTTTGAAGATAATTCTTTTTCTTTTCTTCTTCTTCATCTTCTTCATGAGTTGAAGAATGCTTACTAGAAAATTCTAAGTGATGAAATCAAGTGAGAAATCCAAATCCAAAGTGAACCCACTTCCTATTTCTTCATCCTCTACCACTTGTCATGTTGTATGGGGTGTTTTCTTCACAAGTTTCATGACCTAGTGAAGATGGAGCTTGAGTTAGAGTTGCCTCGACGTAGATCATCTTCGGTATCGAAGTCAACGACCTAGCCCGCTCATTTCTCCGACGAAACCATCGCTAGAGTCCGGGATCCCGGTGATCGCAGCGAAGGGACGTCATCACGGAGCTAAAGAAGTGGTGGACCGGATCTACAAAGGTTGTATTTCCATTCACTTAGTACTAAAGCAGTTTAGTAGCTTGTTGTTTCGCCTAATTTCTAGTTAACGATCTTGCTTCGGGTTGTTAGGTACCTAAAATTTTAATCCGGCATGGTCGATACCTTGTGGAACCTCATTAGAGTGCCTAGGAACCCTACATATCAAGCATGCCAAATTCAAAATTTTATTATGTGCTAAATTAAACTAACAAGATCTTTACTAGAATATTTTGGGTTTGCCTTTGTGATGTGATTAACTCAAGAGAAGAAAGAGCATACAACCTTTGTAGTTCGAGTCCTTCTCTTCAATAGCTCTGGATTGAAGTCCATGCGACTCTACAAGGCTCCTCTTCGAGTTGAACGAACCTCCTTTGTGATCTTCATGCCAAAGACGATCCATCCGAAATTCCTCTAGCTCAAACTAACTCTACACTAAACTCCTTTAGTGTAGCAAACACACCACACTAAATTGCTAGTTTAGTGTGGGATGGTGAAGTAGGGGATTTGAAAAGCTCACAAGTTTGTGTTCAAGCTTCATGGTTCACATCATATGTGAGGGTTGAAGTTTGAACTATAGCAATTGAGGAGGAAGAAGAAGTTAGAGAGCAACCATGGGAACAAAGCAAGAAAATTGGCTAAGTGTTGAGAATGAGCTTAGAATGAATGGCAACTCTTAACCCCCACTCATTCAGGCATGGAATTTTGCAATATAAAATTGCAACCATGCTTGAATAGTCAACCCATGCTTGCAACCATGCTCTCATTTTCCACCTCTTTTCTATTTTTCTCAAAAATAGAAATCATGTCATGCTTCATTATATATATATATATATATATATATATATATATATATATATATATATATATATATATATCACATATATATTAACATATATATAATGAAGAATATTTAGTGAGCTAATGATATTAGTTAAGATATAATCATATCACATATAATATATATCACATTATTAAATCAACACTTGATTTAATAATCCGGTTATATCATATATGACCGACTAATATCATATATCTGTATATCATATTATCAAATCAACACTTGATTCGACAATCTGGTTATATCACATATAACCGAACCGATAACAGATAACTGCCAGATTACAATACGGTATCACATACACGTATTTAATCAAGCCCCCACACATATCACATATGTGTTCTACTTCGTTTCGCTTGAACCAGGAAATTTCTGTGTACGACTTTAAAGACTCGTCAATACGCCAGCAGTAGGTGATGATCACATCAGTCACCCACAAACCGTCAGCGGTACTAGCTGGATGTAACGGCTACCTGGGTATTGAGCGAAATGAAGATCAACAAGCAAGCTCGTCCATACTCTCCATGAAGCATATCAGTAATACTACCATACAGTCCGGTCTCTTCGTTTGATATGTCGTATATCATGTCTAGGGATGGTAAACGTCAGGCCCCAGTAACGTGATAAGTCATGCCGATGTCTGACCTATAACGGTTTGAGAAACTACTGATAACTCTTATCAGTAAATCTCAGTAGCAGCCCTGGTTAGGGACTTCCAGTTATAGCCAATCAAGCATAGCGCAAATACTGCGAGAGACGAAACCCTTTCTATCGCTCATTGCCTCCATGTGACTCAGGACTGTACCCAAAATCCACCTGTTTGCATGACTCCTTTGAGCCGTGGTAGGGAGGAAATCAAAGCACAGTGTGAGCCACACAAGACTCCATGACGATCTCGGGTCTACAGACGAACCTGTACCAGTGTCACCAGAGGACTGCTATCTGACGATAAGTATACTACCACATAAGAGTTCTCGGCAAGTCCTGTTCGGTGTACCCATTCTTCAATGAGCACCTGTATACAATCTTTGATGACACACACCAATGGTTGTGGGATCAACCATCGCCCTCTAAGGGACAAAAAACGTACACACTAGTCTACACTGGAATATCGATGCCCTGGTCTCGATATTCCCACGAATAGGAACTGATTAAAGGATGTACTTATGGACCACCCTGGCCCCACTAGTATGATCTCATCATAATCCTGGTAGTCAAGTATATATCCTAAGGGTTTTATCAACATATGAGAGCAAGACAGTAAAGAATACCAGTCAACATGTTAAGATAAAGAGTAACTAGATAGCATACTATCATGTCGAGTAAGAAAGTTCTCTATATATATGTCCAAGCATCTACTATAATATACATCACATATACAATAATGGCCTCTAGGGCATACATATTCCTAACAATCTCCTACTTGCACTAAAGCCAGTTGTTGTAGTATCTCATACCCAACGTCCAAAAAGTCTCTCGAATAGCATCTGGGGGATGAGTTGATCCGCTGTATTATCCTCTGTGTTAGCTCTCCTAACCTCGATCTCCCGGAGATCAACTATCTCTCTGATCAGGTGATACTGTCTAAGAATATATCTGGATCGCTGACGGGACCGGGGTTCCTAGGCCAAACCCACAGCTCCATTGTCATCACAATACAAGCGGCCTCATCCAACGACGCCCGTCATCTCTCGCCTAAACGACTCCTCGCGTCTAGCTGCTCCGATCGCTCCACGTGTCGATCCTGTGCTGGACCGCGCCCCGTCAGACGCCGCAGACCTGCATACGTCGCGTCGGCCAATCAACGCTTGACGCGTGGACCGTCGCTTCAGTGGCAGAATGCACGAACCGGCGCACCTTCCTTAAATGCAGAGATCTCGCCCTGATTCGCTAGCAGAAAAGACAACTGACGGCCCGAGGACTCGTCCCGACAAAGCCTTAGGAAGGAGCTCACCTCGGGAGGCCTGGCAGTCCACTCCTGACCCGACCTACTAGCTGGTCGGGACAAGAGTGGGAGGCTAATGATAATGCTCAATATTGACTATACGAGATCAGGACACGTGGCTGATGACATGTCCCAAGACCCGGAAGGAAGGGCCCATAGAGACCGACCAGGCCACCCTTGTACCCGACCTGCAAGCACAAGCTGGCCCTCTACGGGCCCCCCTGCAAATTTTTCTCCTCGGCCCCTCAGCTCGCCCTGGGCTGCCACAGGACCAAGATTCCTCAACCCTCTTGCTCGGTTCCGAGCTCTCCGGTCGAGGCCGTCTTCCTCAGCCCCTCTGACAGCTCCATCGCTCACAGGTGTAACCACCGCTCCGCGAATCTCGCCATGCGCGGATTCTCCGCCAGCAACATCCCACGTTCCACGCCTCCGCGATCCCCATTAATGGGTGATCCGCTCTCTACGCGGGCGTGACGTCGGGAGCGTAACTGCTGGCGAGATTCTCGCGCCTGCTGCTGCGTGCCATCACCGCTATATAAACCCCCATCACAGAGGGGTCAAGTAAGCCATTTTTATTCCACTTAGCCGTTACTTTGCCCAGATCTACCACTAACTTGATCGTCGGAGGGTTCTCGGTGGTACCAAACCACCCCGGGACTTCTTTGCAGGTACTCGGCGCTAAAACTCCTCAAATCATCAATCTCATCAAAACCCATTGAGATCCACACGCAACAGAAGATCACCACCAAAATCCACCAGGAGATCAACGGAAAACAACATCTGACGGAGACCCAAAAAGGACCTCCATCAAATCCGTTCACATCTATCGATTTAACTAATTTTATCTAATCTAATTAAATATTGCTTTTACCGGGGGAAACCCTTCATACTTCGCTAATAGTGACACATGTTGTTTCATTCTTCACTATTTTTCCTGCAGGATGAATATAATCTTAAATGAAAAGTAAAAAGATAGCATCGTTCATCATAAGATGTTTCCATTTGGAAAGAAATGACATTGATATATTATCTGACATATTTCTCACCGTTCCACTAAAGGGTACATCATATTCGATTTTTCCTTATTTGAAAATCAAGTACATCGCTTCAAAAGGTCCTTTATGGCTAAACCAGAAGAAGAAAAAATTACAGGGGTCAAAATACATTATGATAATATTTAAAACACTACAAAATATTTTTAAAACTAAAAAATATTGACAGGTCAAAATACATTATGATAATATTTAAAATACTGCAAAATAATTTTAAAACTAAAATTGTTGACTTTAATATGTGGCAGCCGGGCTTGAACCAATGTCTTTACAATTAAAACCCAATGTCTCCGCCATCCTGATACATAGAGAGAGAGAGAGTGTGCATGCCAATGAATAGCATTGTTGGAGGCTTGCCTGGCCGGAGACCCCGCTCTCCCTAACCCCGCCCTTTATGCTCAATAAATTATTGTTATTCAATTGAAACTTTCAATTTTATCCGACCATATGCAATGATATTTTATTCACAAGGTTAAAATTTAAATCCTTAATTACTAATACATCTCACATGGTTAAAATTTAAATCCTTAATTACTAATACATCTAGCAACCTCAACATCAAGCCTTTGTGCATGTCCCCTGTCATGATCCAGCAGGGAACAACAATCTCTTGGTTTTGTTTGTTAACAATGTGATGGTTACATCTTTAGCTTAAGTGACAGACAGCTATTTAAAAAATTTACTATTTGGCATAATCCGAGATAAAAAGGTCTACTTACCGACCATGCCGAGTTAACAAATTAGGGAGACAACTTAATGCTATCTAGCGGTGCATGAGAAGATCGATTCCTTCAAGGTTGTTACCGCAGTGGCCTTGAGCCCTGACTGCCTTGCTTTTGATATGTCCTCATCGACGACAGATCGTTGAACAATTTGCCAAGAGCGGCTCAACCTACGGCTCATGCTGGGATCCGGTATTTCAAAGGACCGCTTGGCCATCTGGATGGCCGAGTCATCAAGGGTCCTTGTGGAGTTGGACACAATTGCGTCATCAACCTCCCCCTCCCACCAAAGGTAGTAAGCTATATGGGCACAAGGCTGCGTGCCTTGATGTTTTGTTTGGTGACAAGATCGGACTTGTCCGTGTTAACGACAATGACCTAAAGGCGTTCCAGCAGGATGATGACGAAGAGGGATCGTGACACACGGTTGAGGCAGCAGCGAAACAAGCAGTTCTCACAAACTTCGGGAATGGCCAGCAAATTTTCCCATTCAGGTTGAAGTCCTACTCTTTAGAGATTGACCTGCGGGTAGACCCTCGGCTGCTCCTGTGGAAACTAGTGCGATTTCCTAGAATCGGCTACGGAGTGATCAGCGAAATCACCGCCGTAACGGAGTTCAGTGATGCCGTAAGAGAGGATCCGTTTGGCGTGCTACCATACACCGAAAGATTGAAAGCAGAGGCATATAGATTACAGGTCAGCAAATTGGTTTTAGAGATGTGAGGAGTAGTAGGTTCTTTCTCTTTCTGAAGCAGGGGCATACTGATTACATGAGAGCAACCTCCATTGGACTGGTTGAGAAGCATAGTTAATGGATATCCTTCTTAGATTTTGACTCCAAGATCTCTATAATATGATACATAGCTGGTTTGAATCACCAACATCAACAAATTGGTTTCCACAACTCCTGTGATCTATTCTTTGTGCATTAGCCATTGTCATGCTAGCAATTCGGACTCGATTCTAAGAACAAGGCCCGAGTTATTCCAATATGAAAATTATCAATTTAAAATCGATTTTCTCCAACATTTCAGTTTACATACAGCCAAAGTAAGAGAAAGGTCTTCGTATCGATTATGGGGTGCTTTTAACACTTTATATATGAAAACCGTTCATGATTATACCATGAAACCAAGAAAACCTGCATTTATCCATGATGTGCGTAGAACCGTTTTTTCATGTTACATTGCGCATACCTTTAACATATTTTAAATAGTTATATCTATTGTGAGCGTTAAGCAGAATAGAGTAAAATGAATCGAAGATTTTGTAACAAACACCAATGTTTTTATAAAAAACCGCCATCACAAATTATGCATGTCTGTCATTACGTACACTACACATCAAATTTTTCTTCCTTTTCCATATCTTTATCTGAAACCAATTTATAACACAAAAGCTAATTAAAACCACATTAATTAATCGACTGCAATTAGCAAAAACTACTAGATCAAATTTATACCTCACTCCTTAAAAATTAAGTAACGTATATGCAATTTTTTTTCCTGAAGAAACTTATAAAAATTAAAAGCACAACAATTTCAGAACACATATCCTATGCAGATTATTTATTTTTTTGAACATAAATGAATAGTTTATTATTTCAATCTCAGCTAATCTCTGCTATTATAACTCAAACACTAAAATGGTAAACCAAAAATCTTCTTTTTCTTCCAAATTAAATAAGAGAAATAAGAGAGAAATGGCCTTTTTCTGAACTCTGAACCCAAACAAATCCGCCTCATCTCTAGAAGTAAAGTGAATTTATGATATATCACAATACCCTCTATTCTCTATATATCTTTTTGCAAATAAGAAAAAGAAAAATGCTTAACATTCCGCCGCCGGGCTTAATAGAATATGGGTCCTATCATTTGGTGTTTTGGGTAGATTGTGGTAGAATTTCAAGCTGTTAGGTAAAGTATCGATGACGGGGGAAAATTTCAAAAAACGCCTTTGATTTTAACTGTTTATTTAGCCATCCAAGTTTTCCCACGTATATTTACTTTATTATAACCATGTGCTTTTTCACAAATTAAATTTTGGATTACATGAGTGTCTAAAGTCCAATTTAAAAGGCAATTAATTGTTATGTATTAAGCTATGATTATTTCCATGAACAATTTTTTTGTATTACCTAATTTTTTTTAACATATTATAAATTAATGACATGTTGAAGAAACATTTTTGAAATTTACGTTTGACCAATTTTTCTATTAGATTTTTAATATACTTTCAAATATGTACTTCAAGTTGGTAGAATGCAGAACAAAATGCAGCTATAATCGAAAATCAAAATGCAACTGATGACGAATATCAAATATACATACATTTTGTGTTTTTTCACAATTTTAAATGGATACGCATGCATCTCATTTGCAAAACATCTGGTTTTAATAAATGCTCTCTTTCCAAGAATCTCTCTTTCACACACATTAATTTTTTTTGTACTCCTTCCGTCCCTTTTTTAATTGTCATTTTAGAGAAATGCATACCGATTAAGGAGAATGTTATTTCTTTCTTAATATCAGCAATTAATCTACTGCCACATCACCACTAAAAAAATCATACCATTTATGCTCTCAATTATTAAGGAAATCATTTTCGCTTTTTTAATATCAGCAATTAATTTTCTAGGTTGTTTTTGGTATTGATATCTTTATCATTAATAATTTTGTAAATCCCCAGTTCCGAATAAAATTTTCTGTATTTTTCCAGAATTTAATTTATATTTATTTCAATTTTATATATACATATTTAATTATTATTTAAACTAATTTCCTAAATTCCGAATCTAAAACTAAAATCATAAAACTATTTTCCTTTAATCCTATTTTAACCCAAGCCCGGCCCACTCCCTCTCTAACCCTCTTTTAAATCCTTCCTATCCTTTACCCGGCCGATGTACCTCACTTGACCCGCTCCTTCACTCACCTTTCATCCCTACCCGACCCGAACTCACACCCAACCCGACCCGTTTCTTCCCTTCTTCCTCCCTCTTTACTTTCCCGTTTCTTTTCTCTTCACCCCACGCGCGCTCGATTCCACGTCCCCGCCTCTCTCGCGCCTACGACCGCGCGCGCACGCTACCTCCTCTCTCCCTATGCGTCTCTCTCTCTATATATATTCTCACATCTCTCAATCCCCCTCACTCACTGCCTCCCCTCTCTCCCTCGTCACCATCACTTTCTCGTCCTTGCTCACCCTCAAGATCCTCACCGCCGACCACTTTTTCCCGAGCACCCCTGCAACCCCCTTCGCTCGTAACCCACGCCCGCGCTTGTTGCTGTAATACCCAGCCCCTTTTTTATACCAATATCTGTATTTCTCTTTCACCTATAAAATTTATTTATTTTACTTATAATTATTTATTTATTTAAATCTCATTAAACACCAAACCCCAAATCTTTCCTTTTCTTTTTCCCTTATTCCCAAGTCTTTTTCCCTTATTCCCAAGCCGGCACAGACACTTCATTTCATTTTAATTATTTCTTAAATTCCCAGCCCAGCCCGTTTTCCTTTTATTAAACCCAAAACCCTATTTTTTCCCTTCAGCCCATTTCTTTTTATTCATTAAAACTAAACCCAAACCACCACATAAATTCCCTCGGCCCAATCTCTTGGCCCCAGCCCATCAAGTAAATGAAAAGGAATTCATTTTAATTAAAACTTTCTCCTCAGCCCACAACCCCGGCCCACTCCCTCTCAGCCCAACACGTTTCTCTCTTCACCGCGCCCGTTTCACCCAACCCGACCCGTTTCTTCCCTCTTCTTCCCCAACGGCTCCTTCCTTTTTTCCCGCTCCCTGTTCTCTCGATCCGCCTCCTCCGCCCACGCTCGCGCCCAAGTCGCAGCGCCGTTACCCCGACTCGCGCACCCCACGACTCGATCCACTCAATCTCCTGTTAGTTATATGTATGCCCTAGAGGCCATTACTGTACATTGGATGTATATTGTAGTGGATGCTGGGACATATATAGGAAGGACTTTCTTGCTCGACATGATAGTACGCTATCTGGTTGCACTTTATCTTAACATGTATACTTTCTGTCTCTCTGATTACATGTTGATAAAGCCCATAGGATGTGTACTCGACTTCCAGGACTATGATGTAGATCATACTAGTGGGGCCTGGGTAGTCCATGAGTACATCCTTGAAATGTTCCTAGTCGAGGGAATATCGAGACGGGGCATCGATATTCCAGAGTAGACTAGCGCATATTGTTCCCCTCCGAACGGCGGCCTGCGACGTTGGGACGTCACGTAACCTGGGGTTCGGGGCAGATGCTATTTGGTTTTTATCCGTCCACCTCTCCGAAGATGCCAAGTTGATTTATGGCACCGTGTATCGAAGGTTTAGACGGATGCGGCCGATGTAGCAGACTTTGTCAGATTCCCCCTCAGGGTGAGGGGTTTTTGATTGTGGGGACGCTCTTCCCTGCAGGCGCAAGCCCCTGCAGTTAATTACACTATCGCGTTGCGATAACAACTTTCTCCTTCTCCAGAATTTCACTTCGTGTCGTGTATATTTATTTTATTTGTGGTTGCCCGTGGATTGTATACGGAGACTTAGTGATGTCGTCGCCCGTAGGACGTGGATTAGTCCAAATCCGTGTTTGCTTCGATTTGAGTTTGGTGTTTTTTAGTTTAAGGATGCATTAGTCGCATTGCGGCTAAGATCAACTTAAACCTTCGTTAAGGATACATTAGTCATGTTCTAGACTAAGATCGACTTAACATAGTGACTGATTTAATTATCTGGGCGTCGGGACTCGTCACCTCTCCGACGTCGTTGAGGGATTACAACGACAGGCGTCTGAGGAGTTCAGAGATGTACCCTTGAACCAAAGTTGACTTGGGGTTTTATTTAAAGATCTAAGGACACGTTAACCGTATTTGGGGTTAAGATCAACTTAGACGGGACCGTTTAGATCCGACAAAAGAGCGTTTGGGCCCTATGGTGTCAGTTTAGGGACGTAGCGGTCCATGTTCCAATTTAGGGACGTGGTGGCCCATTATTAGTTTAGGGACGTTTCGGTCCGTCGCCAGTTTAGGGACATAGTGGTCCGTCATTAGTTTAGGGACGTTTCGGTCCGATTTTAGTTTAGGGACGTTTCGGTCCGTCGCCAGTTTAGGGACGTAGTGGTCCGATATTAGTTTAGGGACGTTTCGGTCCGATATTAGTTTAGGGACGTTTCGGTCCGTCGCCAGTTTAGGGACGTAGTGGTCCGTTATTAGTTTAGGGACGTTTCGGTCCGTCGCCAGTTTAGGGACGTAGTGGTCCATTATTAGTTTAGGGACGTTTCGGTCCGTCATTAGTTTAGGGACGTTTCGGTCCGATATTAGTTTAGGGACGTTTCGGTCCGATATTAGTTTAAGGATGTTTCGGTCCGATTTTAGTTTGAGTGGTCGTTGGGACTCGTCGCCTCTTCGACGTCGTTGAGGAATTACAACGACAGATGTCAAAGGAGTTCGGAGATGTACCCTCGAAACAGTCGTGACTTAGTTTGTGAGAGGCATTTAATTTAAGGACTTACAGCCAGGATTGGGTTAAGTCCAATTTTTTATTTTAGGCTCTGCCCGATTAAAAGAATCAATCTAAACAGGGCTCTGCCTCTTTTTATTCTTGCAGTTTGATTTGGGCCAAGCCCTCAAGCATTTCCAAACAGGGCTCTGCCCTTTGTATGATTTGATTTGGGCCAGGCCCTCAAGAATTTTCCAAATAGGGCTCTGCCCTTTTATTTTTGTGATCTGATTTGGGCCAGGCCCTTAAGAATTTTTTTTTTTAAATAGGGCTCTACCCTTTTATTTCTGATTTGGGCCAGACCCTTTTAAATAATGAGTTGCAGGAACTCAAGAATCTTCTGATTGAAGAAACAAAAGTGCATAGCACTTTTGATCTACATTTAGATCAAAAGAAAACAAGTTTTTCTTCTTGTTTTCTTTTCACAGAACCAAGGGTTCATATCAAGTGCAAGGCACTATTTATTATTCTTTTATTTTTTAGAACCAAGGGTTCATATCAAGTGCAATGCACTATTTATCTTTTTATTTTCTGTTCTTCAGAAATTTTACCTTCTTTTTTTTTTTTGTTCTTGATTAATCTTCAAGAGCTCTCTTTTTTCAGAAGCTTTTTCCCTCTCTCGATGATGATTGATTATCTGATGCCTTTGAATGAGGCCTGGGGTCTTATTTATAGTGCCCACCAATTTGTTGGATTTGTTAACAAAATCTTTCATGAATAATTTTGGGAATTTTCCCACCATTGGATCAGAGATCCAAGGGTCCCTGTTTTACAGGAGAACAGAAAAGATCCACTTAAATTTTCATTCAGTTGCTGCGCAACTCACCAGCGCGTGACACGTGTCCCGCATCTGTGCGCTTGCGCAGTTGCGGTTGCGCAACTGCGCAGACACGTGTCGCGCATCTGTGCGCTTGCGCAGTTGCGATTGCGCAACTGCGCAGACACGTGTCCTTCATCTGTGCGCTTGCGCAGACACGTGTCTCGCATCTGTGCGTTTGCGCAGTTGCGATTGCGCAACTGCGCAGACACGTGTCACGCATCTGTGCGCTTGCGCAGACACGTGTCACGCATTTGTGCGCTTGAGCAGTTGCGATTGCGCAACTGCGCAGACACGTGTCACGCATCTGTGCGCTTGCGCAGACACGTGTCGCGCTGCCATGCATTTGCGCAGTTTAAGTCTTAATTTTGTTTTCTGAAGAGCCTTGCTCTGATGGGACGCACTGTCTCGGGCGTTACGCTGCCGAATCACCTTCTGCCATGTGGCAAATTGCGCGCTGCGCACGGAAACCGAAGCGTTGCTTCGAATTTTGAATTTTCAAAATTCAGTAGAGCCTTGCTCTGATTGGGGGAAACAGATGCCCCCCCACCGTTGCGCTCACGTGGCGCGCGCGTGAGTGCAACGGTGGCAAGATCCTGACCGTCGGATTGACGGGTCAAGTGAACAGGCGCAGGCGCCTATAAATAGGACCCTTGGTCCTTGGTAATTTTTTTACCATTCTCAAGAAATTAAATTTCAGAGCCTTGCTCTTACTTGAGAACTTCCAGAGCCTTGCTCTTGCGATTCCTTAAGAACTTCCAAGTTCTATCCTTAGAACCATTCTAGGTAAATTAAATTAATTTAATTTAAATCAAACTTAATTAACAGAGCCTTGCTCTTATAGATCTTTGATCTAAAGGAAACCCCTTTGGGGTTTCTTCAACAGAGCCTTGCTCTTATAGATCTTTGATCTAAAGGAAACCCCTTTGGGGTTTCCATTCACAGAGCCTTGCTCTCAAAAATTTGCAGAGACTCTGTTCTTAGGTTTTAACCCATGAACAGAGCCCTGCTCACAGATCAACTAGAAAACTTTTTAAAAGTTTCCATGGATCTTTAAGACCCCAAAATTTTAATTCTTAGGAGTTGTGAATTTTTATTACTGCTACAGAGTTAGGCTCTTTTTTAAGAAATTTTATTCTTTTGAAACAGGAGTTTGACAAATGTCACTCTGTGACAGAGCTTTGCTCTGAAAAGAGGAGATCTTCTCCTTGTCTCTAGGGGTCCCCCCCAATGAGGATATTCTCTTGGGAATTCTTTTTATTGACTGATAGTCTCATCCAATGGTGGGATTGTCTCATCAAATGATGCGCCGTCATCTTGATTTTGTGGGTCCCCCTTTGGTCCCCTACCCTCTGCATCACAGTGTGGAGCAAGATTTTTATTTATTATTATTTTTTTTATCATTATTTTTTTTTTAATGTTTAAACGCCAGGCCACTAATGATATATATATATTTTATGCAGGAAAGATGTCTGACGACTTGTCTTTTCCCTTCGTTCGCTCAGAAGGAGGGTTCCCACATGCACCAGTGGACCGGGTAGTGTTTGCTTTGATTAAAGATCGTGATCCTGAGTGCAAACATCTCCACCTATGGGGAAGGTGGTATAGCCAAATCATCCAGGGTCGTCGCAGTTTTAGTTCCGCCTCGCCCTCCGAACCTATAGTTACGATCCCCTATGCGGATAAACCCCCGGTGGAGTATGCCGTGGAGGTTAAAAATTGGAATTCGGACGACCTTCTCCAGCCTGCAATCGGCGCTATTCCGGTACAGCCGCCGCCGGCCATAGATATCTTAGGAAGGCGAATCTGTCAGGGTGAAGCACGCCCTTGGGGACAGGCTTACAATATTGGATTAAATCCGCGACCGCTTGCTGGATACCTGCCATGGGCCCGGTACATTTTAGCGGCGAAAAGAGCTCACCTGACGAAGATAGGTTTATATTCCGCCGTCTACGTCTCGCTTTTCGAGTATCCTACTCCTCCAACGTGGTGGACAAAGGCCTTCATCGAACAATGGAATATCCCCACGCATACTTTCCTGGCAGCGGATAGGGAAGTTTCAATTTCTCTAGAGGAATTCGTTGAGCTTTCTGGTTTACCGGCGAGGGGGGAGCACTACGAAGAGTTGCTTCCTCCTGATGAGTACGTCTTTGCCACCAAGCAAGTGGTACTCGACTTGACTCCGGAAAATGCCATCCAGCATCAACATCCGGGCCTGGTGAGGGTGTTGGAGATTTACGAGGAGCTTCATTTGGAATTGGGCGACCGAGGAGTTAGTTTTGCGGACTTCATTGCTCGTTTTATTCGCCCGGAATTTTTATCAGAGCAAGGTGAGAAGTTCGCCCAACTTGCTGATCCTTTTGGTTTCGGCCTGGACCGCCGACCTTCATCGGAAATTGATCAGCGAAGTTTTTACCTTCCCGGTACTGCTAGCGTTCCTTTCTCAGAGATCGCCGTTCCTGGCATGGATGAGGAGACCTTCTTCATCGGGTTCTTAGGTCTGTGGCTGTGCAGCTTCGCGCTTCCCATGCACCCACGCCTCATGAGGTCTTCTGTCTTTTACCCGGCGCATCAAATGGTGGCCGGTCTACAGTTATCAGTGGGGATCGCCGGGTTGGCTCACCTCTACAATGGACTTAGCGTAGCGGCGGACGCTAATGAACCTGGGGTGCAGCCTGCTAACTTCCCGATGCATTACTTCACATCTTGGATGGAGCTGCATGTTCGAGGAGTGTTTGGCGCCCACAAAACTCCTCCATTCTTTGAGAAATTCATATTTCCAAGAATCATACGATTGATCGGGGCTTCCATCGTGTTTGCACCTCCGCGGGAGTCTAGGGGACTGCTTCTGCGTTCGCATCTAGTCGGGGCAAAGACCTCTTTTGTGGATAAGGTCATCACCATGGGTTCCGAGACCACTAAGTCGGTGGTGTCGCTGCGTGATGACTTCAAGGGCGGTGTCTCCGTGTTGAAGGCTCGGGAAATCCTCCACCTTTATTCCATTCGGCCGGGTTACTTGGTATTTAGGCAGAATGAAACGGCCCTCTTCATGAGGTATAACCCGCATCGATTTGCCCGGCAATCGAGTTATAACCAAGGAGTCCCGTTGGAAGCCTTCTTGGGAACACCTGCAGTCGGTCCAGAGGGAGTACGGAATGCGATGCATCACTTCATCCGGCTCAATACAGGCTCCTACTTTTTCATCAGTGAGCCCAGCTGTACCCCCAAGATACTCAATTCGTATGTGGCTTGGTACGCGCACGCGATGGGCCCAATTATCTTGATGGAGAAACGTCTACTGGTCGATCGTAGGGCTGCGCCTCCCGGCGGCAATCGCAAGGCTCCATTGCAGCCCAGGGTTCAGGTTATCCCTCCGACGAAAGAGGCCGGAGCTGATCGACCACGCGTGTTGGCCCCTCCGCGTGGATTGCCACTGCCTACTACGATGGATGCCCCAACGGCGCCCCGTGCTCCGACAGAGACGGTTAAAGCGGCATCGCCGGAGTCAGGTGCAGGAGCGGACATCGGGACTCGCCGCCCGAAAGTGACTGCCAAAACTGGCAAGCGCAAAACTGCTCCGGGTGGATCCAAGGCTGGTGAACAAAAGAAGAAGAAGTCCACCTTATCCCTCGACGCGATTCTTAACTTAGAGCCCGCGGCTCATTCTGCCGAGACTATATGTGAATACGGCAGCAACGAGGGTTTCGTGGTGGATCCTGCGGACACCAACCTAGCCGCCGCCATTGCAGAATCAGAGCGATCGGCGAGGCTCGAAGCGATGCTGAGCAAACTCGCTGAGTCCGGTAATCATCAGACGCCTTTTTTGTTATCTCATTGCACTCTATATTGTTACATTTAACTAACTTTTGCTCCCTTTCTTAACAGGTATCTCCACTGAAGATGCTATCGCTGCATCCTTGAAGACCTTCCAAGAGGAGGAGAAGAAACGAGCCCTGGCAAGCGTCGGTATGTTTTATCCCTTTCTCTTTTATAAGGAAAGTTTGTTGTCTTTTTATGATAGTCGACCTGATCTTCTCTTGTTTCTTTACAGGGGTGGTATTAATCGGCGCAAGGACCCTTCCCAAGCCCGTCATCGAAGTCCCAGCTCCGTCGAAGCTGCCGCAAGAGCCTCGGCTTGATGCAACAACGAGGGATGCTCTGAAAAATCTGGAGGCATCCCTCTACACGGATGAGGAGGCTTCGCTCAAGGAAGCTCTGATGGCATCTGTCTCATCGGCTCAAGAGGAACGGAAGCGGTCCAGACGCGAGGCTAAGGCGCGCAGAGCTGCTCTGGCCGCAGGGGCGGGCCCCAGCACTGTTCCTCGCGCTAGTACTCCTTCTGAAGAGCCCCCTGTGGCCCTGTCTACCGCTCGTCGGCAAGTTGCGCGCGCGGTTCGGAACGCCAATGATAAATCCGCTTCAGGTAGTACTCCTTTCCGAGCCTTGTTGTATGACTTGTAAAACTATTGGCTTATACATATCTCATCTTGCAGGGTCAAGTCCAACTGAGGGGGAGGCGGAGACGACCGTCGAACCCAAGGGAGCGGAAGAAGCGGTACTCGCCGAACCCGAACCGACAGTGGACAACTTTATCGGGGCCGTGGGGACTGGAGCCGAGATTAAGGAACCTACCGCGGAGAAAGTCATTGATGCCGTACCCGAAGCGGTGGCAGATGATATGATTGTCTCGACCGAGCCGCAGGCGGTAGAGGGCGAGGTACTTGAGGCTGGGGACCTCGTGGTGCCGGTGGACGGGGCAGCTGTAATCGCTGATCCTGAGGGAGCAGCAGGTGAGGCGGCCATGATTCCTGAGGACGAGCTAGGCGCTCCTTCTCAGGAATCTGGCAATGTTCCTATCTTGGCCCTCCCTGTCTATGGTTCCACACCGCCTGCAGAGCTTGAGAGCATAACAACGGTTCCCCTTGAGTCAGGTGATGAAGCTACAGGCGGTGGTCTTCCGTCAGTGGAGGAGGGGACCGCCTTAGTTTCTGCTGGCAGCTCGTCAGGTAAAAATTTTATCACCAGCATTCCCCCCCTTTTTTTTTGTATATATCTTGTGATCTCTTCTAACGAATTTGTTCTTGCAGGTGCGGCCAGTACCGATGCTCCACTGCTCGAGGGGGCACCGTCAACTACTGCTTTGGCAGTAGTCACCTCTCCGTCTTCCCTTGTGCCGTCATGGATGTTGGAAGGTATGGATTTACGACTCATGCATTAATCTTTCAAAAATGCAGCTTTTGTACTAACGTTACACCATTGTGCCTTTGCAGGAGTGCTTTTTGATCACTTGTATCAAGTATTGCTCCCGCACTTTTCTTTCCCGTCCGAACTCGCTTCTCCTTCTAGTGGCGCCGGTAATATCTTTATTTACTTCTTTTTTCTAGCAATGGGATGATTTCTGACTTTTCCTTTTCTTTATTGTAGTTCCACAAATCGAAGGAGGGGATGTAAGCCCCGTCGCGCTACCGGCCCTTCCGGCTCTGCCGTCCGTTGCTGCTGGTATAGTAGATCTCCTTTTTGGTAATCCTTTAACATCTTTTGAACCATCGCTTAACCCTGTTTGTTTTGCAGCTATTGTTCCGGTTCCGGTCCCCTTCGAGGCTCGCGTCCTTTTACCGGCAGGCCCCTTTCTGAGACGTCCGTCTTCAAAGGGTGCGGTGATGAGTCTAGGCATGCTGAGCGGGTATATTGAAGAGCTCAGCATGGACGCTCTCCCTTCTGCTGTCGATTTCGCTGCAGATGTTAACCCAATGTTAGCGGCGCTCGTAACTTTTCATGACGAGGGCGTCGTTGAATCTTGGGTTAACCACTGCAGGGAGATCGAGGCCTGCTTGTATCGGCTGGAGTTGACGCGTCCTGCTCCCGAAGTTTTAGCTCTGAGCGCCCAACGCACAACTTGGCTCGAGCAAAGCACTTCGCACTCCCGCCACTTGGAGCAAGAAGCAGCTCGGAGACTAAGGGAATGCCAAAAGACCTCAAACGAAACGGCCCATCTGCGCGCTGAGGTTGAGGCAAATGCTGCCCAAGTGAAGACTATCTTTGAGGGTCTCCTGGGGCGCATCTCCCACGGGCTAAACTTAAAGCTGAAGCTTGACGTGGCTGAGCGCAATGTCCCCAGTCGGGAGGCCGCTTATCAGGGCGTGAGGGAGCAGCTTGCAGTGGTCTTGCGGCAACGAGCCCAAGTGGAGGCAGAGCTGGCGGTGGTAGCCGATCAAGAGAAGGCATGGAAGGACGTCTGCGAGCGATTGCTGCACCTATGCAAGACGCTTCCTTCCCAATAACTGCCATTGTATCAATATACTTGTAATTTTCTTTTTTGAATAAGATGTATACATTTTTTATTCTTTTATACGATTCGCCATGTACTTGATTGAGTTAATAAATAAAGATACACATTTTTTGCAATGTCTTGTATTATTTCTTTGCTTTCTCCCTTCTCTTATTATCAGCATGCTGTCTTGATAAACATGTTTGACAGGTAACAGAGTAAGCATTTTGGTTTCTTCAAGATATAACGATGGCTTAGGCCGCAGGTTCAGATCTGCCGCCTAAGACTTTTCAATTCTATGAGCCGTGAGGGTCTCATAGAGATTTTTCTCCCTACGGATCGAGAGGATCTCATAGGTGGATTTTCTCCTTAGGAATCGTGAGGATTCCTAAGTGTGGTTTTCTCTCATAGGTCGGATCTTATGAGAGAATTTCTCCCTCTTACGAGTCGAGAGGGCTCGTAAGCGGTTGTTTCCCTCTTTGTCGAGAATCGACTTCAGAGAGTGAGACCCGTGAATAGTATGCAAGAGACCATTTAGGATTGACCTGCAGGATCCCATTGCCCTTCTTACGAGTCGAGAGGGCTCGTAAGCGGTTGTTTCCCTCTTTGTCGAGAATCGACTTCAGAGAGTGAGAACCGTGAATAGTATGCAAGAGACCATTTAGGATTGACTTGCAGGGTCCCATTGTTCAGGAAGCAAGTTTTTGAATCCTTACTGCCCGAGATGTGAGTCAGAAAAGCTCTCGTCACGGAGTGTTTGTATCCGTGAGTTGAGAAGTTTTGCGAGGGATTATTTGTTTCCCAAGCGCCAAGGATTATTTGTGTCCTTGGGGTTTGAAACGAGTCGATGGTTCCCACGGAGGCGCTGGTGGCTCTGCGAGTCGACGTGGATCAGAAGGCTCTCGTCAAGGAGTGTTTGTATCCGTGAGTCGAGGAAATTGCTGGGATTATTTGTTTCCCAAGCGCCAAGGATTATTTGTGTCCTTGGGGTTTGAAACGAGTCTATGGTTCCCACGGAGGCGCTGGTGGCTCTGCGAGTCGACGTGGATCAGAAGGCTCTCGTCAAGGAGTGTTTGTATCCGTGAGTCGAGGAAATTGCTGGGATTATTTGTTTCCCAAGCGCCAAGGATTATTTGTGTCCTTGGGGTTTGAAACGAGTCTATGGTTCCCACGGAGGCGCTGGTGGCTCCGCGGGTCGACGCGGATCAGGAAGCTCTCGTCAAGGAGTGTTTGTATCCGTGAGTTGAGAAGTTTTGCGAGGGATTATTTGTTTCCCAAGCGCCAAGGATTATTTGTGTCCCTGGGGTTTGAAACGAGTCTATGGTTCCCATGGAGGCGCTGGTGGCTCCGCGGGTCGACGCGGATCAGGAAGCTCTCGTCAAGGAGTGTTTGTATCCGTGAGTTGAGAAGTTTTGCGAGGGATTATTTGTTTCCCAAGCGCCAAGGATTATTTGTGTCCCTGGGGTTTGAAACGAGTCGATGGTTCCTACGGAGGCACTGGTGGCTCTGCGGGTCGACGCGGATCAGGAAGCTCTCGTCAAGGAGTGTTTGTATCCGTGAGTCGAGGAATTTGCTGGATTCTTCGGTTGAAATGAACCGTTGAGGTTTGGCTTCGTCATTCGACGGAATCCGTTGGGGAAGTATGGTTTCCTCTTTGTTTGCGCCCTTGGATTGTATACAGGGATCGATGTGATCTTAACTGTAGGGCCGAAGTTTCATCATTTCTTATTTTTGTTTTATTTTATTTCCGCGATGCTCTATCATTTCAGCTTTTATATCGCGAAGGTCGCGATTGCCCAATCATTTCGGCTATTTTTCGCGGTGCCCAATCATTTCGGCTTTTTTATTTTATCTTTACTCGTTGCTTTTTATTACGAGTTGCCCGATCATTTCGGCTATTTTGCATGCATACATTTTACTTGCTGCTTTTTATTGCAAGTTGCCTTATCATTTCGGCTATTTTGTATGCATGAGCGGCCTACTGGCTTTCGCCATAAACCTGAAATTGGGCACCGACTTCGGCATCAGCACCGCTGCAACTGGAATATTGCCAGGAGCGAATCATCATTTGCCTCTGTCGTTGTCGAGCAAAGGAGGCTTAGCGACCAGGGTTAGGGTCCTGTCGGCTAAGGCTTTTGACTTCATGAGCCGTAAGGGTTTCACGAAGTTATTTCTCCCTACAAGTCGTGAGGATCTTGTAGGTGTATTTTCTTCTTAGGACTCGTGAGGATTCCTAAGTGTTCGTTTCCTCTGTAAGTCGTAAGGATCCTACAGGAGGGTTTTCTCCTTGTAAGTCGAGAGGACTTATAAGGGTTGTTCATCATGCGAACATATCCCCAGTCTCGGATGAGACTTGATTAGGGAAATGTTTATTCGCGCCCGTGGATTGTATACAAGGGTCAATATTGAGCCACTTGTAGGGCAATATTGGAAGTTTGTGGGGGCTTGCTTAAGCACAGGTTTAGGTTTCTGTAACTTAAGACTTTCAAATCTCATGAGCCGTGAGGGTCCCATAAGAGAGTTCTCCCTACGAGTCGTGAGGATCTCGCAAGCGTATTTTCTCCTTAGGAATCCTGGGGATCCCTAAGTGTGTTGCTCCCTTGTGAGTCGTAAGGATCTCACGCGGGTAGTTTCTCCTTACAGGGTCGAGAGGACCCTATAAGTGTCTTTTAACGAGGTTGCGCCCTTTCGGGTTTTCACAAACACTCGCCGGTAGCCCTGCTGTTTTTACTCACGGAGCCCTTTCGGGTTTTCATCCGTGCCCATTTTGCTTATGGACATACCGTTTTTTTTTTTGTTTTTTTTTTTTTTTGTTTTTTTTTTTTTTTAACGAGGTCGCGCCCTTTCGGGTTTTCACGAACACTCGCCGGTAGCCCTGCTGTTTTTACTCACGGAGCCCTTTCGGGTTTTCATCCGTGCCCTTTTTGCTTATGGACATACCGTTTTATTTTATTTTATTTTTTTTTATATATTTTTTTTACATCTCGTCAGCCTAGAGGTGCTGCGCTAGTAGTTTCAAGACGTCTCGGTCTGCTATTAGTTTAGGGACATTTCGGTCCGCCGTTGAGAGGGCTGGCTACTGTTTATAAAGCCTGAGCTTAGGAAGATAGCGAGCGGACATAGTCGTCGTCATCTATCATTGACCTAAACTAAGGCTCGTTAAGCGTAGTATTTCTTTAGGAAGCGACCGTTTATTGGCCTGAAAGGCCTTTCACCGTGCATGTCCATGAGTAGATAGGCTCCGCCCTGGTAGACCTTATCAATGATGTACGGTCCTTCATAATTTGGCTCAAATTTTCCCCGCTTGGCGCGATTGGGGACCATGGGCCTTTTGACGACTAGCACGAGTTCGCCTTGGTGGAATGTCCTCGGGCGGCTCAATCTTTCATATGAGCGCGTCATCTTTGCTTTATAAGCTTCCAAATTTTGCTGTGCTAGAAGCTGGATTTCATCAAGGGCGTCAAGCTCTTCAAACCGAAGGTGAGCATTTTCTTCGTCCGTCAACTCGTAATGGACTGCCACTCGTAGAGAGGGTAATTCTATCTCGAGGGGGAGTACTGCTTCCGTCCCAAATACCAACGCGTACGGCGTTGTGTTTGTGGCCGTTTTAAATGTAGTTCGATACGCCCAAAGCGCCTCTTGCAATCTTTCGTGCCAATCTCTCTTATTTCGTGACACCGTTTTCTTCATGATCTTCGTCAAGGTCTTGTTGAAGGCCTCAGCTAGACCGTTAGCTCGGGGGTTATAAACTGAGGAATATCTCCAGTCTATATTGTGCTGCTGTGCGAAGCGGCTAATCTTATGACTTCGGTAGGCTGGTCCATTGTCAGAGATGATCCTTCTTGGGGTTCCAAACCGGTATATGACATGCGTTTTGAAGAAATGGAGGATGTTCTCCGTTTTTACTTCCCTCAATGGTACCGCTTCTGCCCATTTGGAGAAGTAATCAGTCGTCGCCAAGATGAAACGATGTCCCTTTGACGATGCTGGTTCGATGGGACCGACTATGTCAGTTCCCCACATTTCAAATGGCCAACTAGCCACTGTTGGATGCAGTGGATTGGGATGCTGATGGATAAAGTCCCCATGAATTTGACATGAATGACATTGCCTCGCATATTCGAGGCAATCCTGCATCATCGTGGGTCAGTAATAGCCCATCCGCTTTATCTTCAACTTCATCTTAGGGCCTGCTTGGTGGGAACCGCAGAGTCCGTCGTGAACTTCTTGGATGACCCTTCTCGCTTCATCAGGTCCTAAGCATCTCAACCACAGAGAATCGAATGACCTCTTGTACAAAGTATTATTGATGAAGGCGAAAGACAGAGCTCGTTTCGTGAGCTGATGTCTTGTGGACGCTTCTTCAGGTATTCGGTGGAACTTGAAGTAATCTATGAAAACTTCTCTCCAGTCTTCGGTCTTCCCATGGTCTTTTATTTGTAGGGTCGTCTCCTCGTTCGCTCCTTTTTCTTCAGACGATTCTGGAGATACTTCTGCTGGGGCAAGCACTCGTCGGCTTTGTACCACGATTCTAACGTCGTCGAGGTTCTCGTCAGCCAGTTCTTTAGCAAGTTTGGCTAGTGCGTCCGCTTTGCTGTTTTCCGCTCGCGGTATGCTCTCCAAAGTGTAGGAGGGAATTTGGGTTAGCAGTTGCTGCACTTTTTCACCGTATTTTACCAATTCCTGTTTGCACGTTTGGTAATCGCCGTTCACTTGACTGACGACTAGTTGGGAGTCCCCATATATGAGGAGGCTCTCAATTCCCTTATCGATGGCGATCTCGAGGCCTGCTATCAAAGCTTCATATTCAGCTTCATTATTCGTTCTCGGCTCCGTTAAGGAGAAGGCGAAGCGCATTATTCCTCCTTGGGGAGTCACAAAGATGAGTCCTACCCCCGATTTGATCGTTGGCATACTTTGTTTGTGCTTTTTCATAGAGGACGCTCCATCGAAGTAAAGCTCCCAACGGCTATCACCACTGTCGATTGTGTCAAACGCGTGTCTGTCTGGCAAATCGCAATTTAAAGGAGAGTCGGCAGGTATGGGATGCTCAGCGAGGAAGTCGGCGATGGCCTGGCCTTTTACCGCCTTGAGAGGTTGATATGTTATCGAAAATTCCATCAAGAGCAGGGCCCATTTAGCGAGTCGTCCTGTCAATATGGCTTTTGACATTAAATATTTGAGAGGGTCCACTTTTGAAATCAGACGGACCTCGTGCGCCAACGCATAGTGCCTAAGCTTTGTTATTGCGAAGATCAATGCCAAGCAGTGTTTTTCAATGGGAGAATAGTTGCTTTCTGCCCCCAGCAGCACTCGACTTAAGTAGTAGAGCGCCCTCTCTTTCCCTTGATCGTTTTCTTGTGCCCATAATGCGCCTAAGGAACCTTCGAGGGCGGTTGTATAAAGAATGAGAGGCTTCCCCTTAACCGGGGCAGCCAACACCGGCGGGTTCTGCAGGTACTGCTTGATCTCGTCTAGTGCGCCTTGGCATTTTTGATCCCAAACGAATGGGGTTCCTTTCTTCATCAGGTGACTATACGGCCGGCATTTTCCTGAGAGGTTGGCTATAAATCGCCGTATGTATGCGAGTTTCCCTTGGAGAGACCGCAGCTGTTTGAGGGTCCTCGGCGGAGGCATTTCCATGATTGCTTTAATCTTTGACGGATCTATTTCAATACCTCGGTGTCGAACAACGAATCCCAGGAATTTGCCCGAGGAAACCCCGAACGCACATTTAAGAGAATTCATCTTCAGGTTGTACTGCCGAAGGCGTTGAAATACAGTCTTCAGATGCTCGAGATGTTCCTCGTATGATTTGCTTTTAACCACGAGATCGTCGATATAGCATTCAACGATTTCGTGTATAAGGTCGTCGAAGATCTTTGTCATGGCCCTCTGATAAGTAGCACCAGCGTTCTTCAAACCAAAGGGCATCACTTTATAACAAAATATACCAAGAGGAGTCCTGAAGGCTGTGTGCTTCTGGTCTTCGGGATGCATTTTTATCTGGTTATACCCCGACGAGCCGTCCATGAAGGAGAAAACCTCATGAGTGGATGTATTGTCTATCATAAGTTCAGTAACTGGCACTGGGAAATCATCTTTTGGGCAGGCTTTATTAAGATCCCGAAAGTCTACGCATATGCGCACTGTCCCATTTTTCTTCATCACTGGGACGATGTTAGCGATCCATTCAGGGTATTGAACTTCCTGGATGAAGCCAGAGTCTATAAGCTTTTTGACTTCGGCGTTGATGCTCATCTCAAGCTCGAGTCGCATTCTCCTCGGCGCTTGTTTGACGGGCTTGATGTCCGGAGATATCGCCAATTTATGTACAGCAATTTCTGGATCTAGTCCCGGCATTTCGGAATAGTTCCACGCGAAGCAATCTTTGTGTTGTAGAAGCACATCCTTCAACGCAGTCACCCTTTTTTCAGATAACAGCTCGCTGATGAATGTTGGTCGCGGGTCATTTTCCGTCCCCAACTCAATTTTCTTGAGATTATCTGCAGTGGTGTGGATTCCATCCTCCAGTTCTTTCGGAGCTGGGGGAAATTCTGAGATTACCTCATCGCTGCTGTTTTCAAAGCACCAAGGGAAGTCGTTCATGTCCTCGGATTCTTCTTTTAATATTTTTACCACGTGGCAAGTGCGAATTTTCTGCCAATCCCAATGCGGAGTTGGTTCTATCCTTGTGTTTTCGGGTTCGTGCTTTTGCGGCGGCGCTACCCTCCAGTTGTCAGACAACGCGAATTTGCCAAGCTGATATTGGTCCTCAACCCAATTCTTAAAGGTGAAGCAATCTTCAAGCGGATGCCCTACTACTCGATGGTAAGAGCAATAATTTGGGTTGGAGACTTCGCCCGCTTGCTCAGGGTGTTTAGACTCTGGCAGTGTAAGCATTTGATGTTTTAGAGCAAGATCAAGTATTTTCCTTGTTTTGTTCCGAGGAAATGAGTATGCTCGACCCATTTTCTTCATGAGGGCTAGGTCAATAACGCTCGACTCTCGGATGCGTGGCTTCTTAGCTCTGCTTTGTGGTTGTCGAGCGCCTTTCTTGCCTTTCGACTTGTTTTTGCTTTCGCGTCGAACCTTTTTTGTAGTAGGTTGACAAGGAGCGGCATTTTCATCTTTCACGGCTTGTTGGAGAAGGCGTTGTGTCTTGGCTTTCTCATAGATTGCCATTTCACGATTGTGATCATCTCGGGCTTTTTGACCCGCATTCTTTATAAGTTTGCCCATCTGGTCTTCAAACGATGGATTGGGCGGTTTTGCATCAGGAACTTTTGCTGGCTTAGGATTAGCGTTTTCCTCTTGAGCATTTGCTTCTTCATCAGAATTGTGCACGACGTAACAATCGCGGAGCAGCTCTCGTTTCCTGGAGCGAATATATCCGAGCCCGATCGTCTCCAGCCTCCCATTAGGTAGCTTGTGCTGAGTTCCGGGGACATTCCAAACCTTGTCATAGAATTTGGCCTTTCTAACGGTTTGTTCGAAAGGTATTCCCTGGCGCTTCAATAGTCTCCTCAAGCCTTCCGTATAATATCGGGGTAGACGGATGGGCTGGAGTCTGTCCAGCGTTGGATCCGCACCATGCCAAATTTCTTTTTTCACCTTGTTTTCTTCAGAACGGTAGAATAGGATTGCCTTCTCGCCTTTTCGTCCGGGAGGGATATAGAATGTCTGCAATTCTTCTACGCTGTTAGTGTCGAGTGCATCCAGTTCTTTGTAATGTTCAAGCGGCACCATGGTTATCTGCAGACTTCGCTCTTCATCAGCGGAAACCCGTATTGAAGGCCGAGCAGGGAATACAGCATGAACTTCATCCTCTGAATCACTGCCGAAGATCAATAAAGGAATGGATGGTCCTGGCCTGGTGGATTGGGATGGACCTGAATAAATTATATCCTCCTCCTCCTCGGTGTCACTGCCGAAGACAGGGATGGTTGCGTTAGTTTTGTTCTCCGGTTTGTGGCACCTTTCCGTGTCTTCGAAACTCGGTAAGAAGTATTTGGCATCTTCATACTTGCGAACCTCATTCACGGAAAACGGATTCAACTCTCCTGCCACAGTGTACTCGAGGCCATCCCTAGAATACTTCATGCACTGATGCTGTGTAGAAGGGATGATATTGTACTCGTGTAGCCATGGTCGACCGAGCAGAGCATTGTAGCACGTCTTGGCATCTATAACATGGAATTTGATGTCTGTGACGAGCAACCCGAAGCGCAGCGTCAATATCACAGATCCAAGTGTTTTTGATGATTGGGAGTCGAAACCGGAGATGGTGATCTTGTCCCGGGCGAGGTGTTGGACACTCATGCAAATCTCCTTTAACACTCGCACATTGAGTAAATTAACAGACGATCCGTTATCGACCAAGATTTTACCTATCTTTATGTCATGGCAGTATCCTGAGACATAAAGGGGGCGATTGTGTTCACACGTCCCGAGGAGAAGGTCTTCATCACCAAAAGCAACGTCGGCTGTGTGCACCTCTTCCAATTCATCCTTCATCTTTTGTTCGGCCAGGAAAGCTTGGAATTGGTCCGGATCTTGTAGGGCCTTAATCAAAGAATCCCTCACCTCTTTTGATAGTAATAGGGCATCGAGAATGCTGAGTTGTGAGGGTAGCTTTCTCAGATGCGCCAAGACATTGTAATCCACTTTATTCCTTTTTGGCGGGTTCTCGGCGTTTAGCTCTTCCAGAACTTGGTCATCTAAGACGATGTCTTCAGAGACCTTTTCTTTCCCTTTATCTTTTCTATTCGAGGGTCCGAGGTTCTTTTCAGGCAGTGTCCGATTCCGCAGCCGGATATTTTCGCAAACCACTGGCTCCTCTTCTTTTCCCGAAGTTGACTCTTTAAAGAGAGGGGCAAGCTCTAGCTCCTCATCAGAGTCGCTCCCAAATGTAGGCACTTGTGACCTGGTAGTGTTAACCATGTGACAATTGCCGGCAGTTCTTTCAAGTTCTTTAGTCGTATTTCTTCGCTCTCGGCGAATTTTACGTTTTTCCCGTTTAAATCGTTGTCGATTAGCGACGTATCCTTGCCACCATCCATTGAAAGCTTTGCAATCTTGGGTGGAATGCGAGACCTTCTGATGGTATAAGCAATAAGAAGGGTGCATTTCTACCGTGCCAGTAACTTTTTCTTCAGAGGGTGGTAGCTTCATGCCCATCGATATGGCCTTAGCAAATTTCTTTTTTATCTTGAATTGGTTTTTGTCAGTGGTGGAGGCATTTTGCTCCAACGGGATCATTTCAGCTCCTTCCTCAAGTCGCTGACGCTTGGCCCTTTCGAATATAGCCGTCTCGCGTTCTCGATCAGCCTTACTTTTCAACCGAGCTTCATTAAGAAACGCGCTAATCATTTCAACTGGTAACCCTGGGGTTTTTGATTCGGCATTTGCCCCCAGCGTTTCAGTGCCAGAAGTTCCTTCATCGTTCGTGGTCGAATGGGAGATCATATGACAGCTTGCCACATATTCGTCAGACTCATCCGATGAACTTTCTCCTTCATCTTCTTTTTGGAAGACGTAATCAAGAAAATCTTGGAGCGTGATGGGAGTTCGCGCCTTTTGGTTATATTCATCCAGCGCATCGATTTGCTTTTGTAAGTCCGTGCGCTTGTCGCCAGGCTTCACGGGCTTCTTAGATTTCTTCTTCTTCTTTTTCGAAGATTTTGACGGCTGGCTATGAACGCTTGAACTACTACCATCGGTCTTCGGAGTCGGTCGTGGCTTCAACATCCCCTCAATAACCTGCGGTTCCAAGGGGTTCTTCCACTTGACCGCTGGGCAGGTTTGAAGATCATTTAGCATTCTCCTCGTTTTGGCTGATAATACAACCTCCCAGGGGGCCTCTTCAATGACGGAGCACGTTGCCCCTGGCGTATTCGTCCCCTTAGAGGTGTGGGGCTGCGGAGGATTCACCTTCCATTTGTCAGATAGCGCAAATTTGCCCTGACGGTACTGGTTCTCAAGCCAATTCTTGAAGACGTAACAGTCTTCGATTGGATGTCCCAACACTCTATGATAAGGGCAGTAATTAGGATCGTTAACGTCACTTGGTTGCGACGGACGTTTTGGATCTGGCAGATTTATGAGCCTGTTGCGCAATGCCAGCTCGAATAACCTCCTTGTTTTATCACGGGGGAAGGAGTAAGCACGTCCCATCCTGTCCTCAAGGGGTACGTACGGGCGTGTATTATTTGGACGAGCAACCGGCTTCGAATCGTTCGGTTGTTGTTGGGCATTAGCGACGACGATCGCTTTTCCCTTTCCTTTGTCGTTTCGGGAATCCGGCTTCGGGAGAGGGGGTTTATGGCCCATCTGGTCCATCTGCACCAATTTGTCGATCAAAGCCTGGAAGGAAGTCGGCTTGAAGAACATCATAAATTATGAAATGGTTGCTTGTGGATCGAGTGTTCCAACAAACATTCCCACCGCAGGGGCTTCTTCTATGCGCTGTTCACACTTAGACCATAGATTACGCCACCGTATAGCGTACTGAACCCATGTCTCGCCGGGTCTTACCCTGGCATTGATCAGTGCCGTCATCGGGGTACGCTCACTGGCACTTGCAAAGCGTTGGGTGAAGAGTAGCTCCATCTCCGCAAAGGTTTTTATAGAGTCGTTGGGAAGCTCAGAATACCATTCAAACGCCGTATCAGATAAACTTCCAACAAACTGGCGAAGCAAAAGCTTGTCGTCGCCGCCGGTATTACCGCAAAGAGCCCTGAATTGGGCCACATGTTGATGGGGATTGCCGGTCCCCTTGTAGACATGAAACTTAGGAATTGTGTAACCTGGCGGGTACTTGATTTGGTCATACCAGCCCGGATATGGCCGTCCCGTTTTTACAACGTGGCCGGCTGCTTCGGCCGCCTGATGCACCCGTATTTGTTGAGCAATATATTCATCCAAATCAGCTTTTGACATGGTATCCTCTTTAGCTGCGGATAGAGCCGGTGGAGGATTCGATGTCTCTCCCCTATCATCTTCAAGAATGATCGGGGGATCTCCAGCAGGTGGATCTGGTTGAATCATCATACCCACCACATCTTGGAATAGGAGGGCCATTTTCTTTATGTTGGCTGCCTGTTCCGCAGCCTCTTTGTCTCTCTTTTCCAGTATTCGGCGGAGGAACTCAGCGTCGGTCTCTTCCTCTTGGCGTTCATCTAAGGACGTCTCAGGATTCTCTTTTGGCCCCGTGAGTGCAGCCATTGTAGTCATCATCTCCTGGAGCTTTTGTTGCTGCTCCTGAGACTTGGTCACTGACCGGGTAAGCGGTCGGTGGCCCGTAGAAGTACGACTTTCTTCTTTTCCTGAAGCCATATAGATTGTATGTACTATCATGCCCCCTGACTTGGGGCGTTTAGGTTCGCCGCTTTTAGATTTTGTCATCGTCGCGGGAGCCTTCTCTGGTCTTTTCCTTTTATGGACCTTTGAGGTTGAAGGAGCCGTTGAAGTGGGCCTCCTAGCATTTGTTGCCCCCTGCCGTTTAATGGGGTGGTTCTTGTCTTTTTCCACCTTCGCCCTTTTCTGGCGACGGAAGTGGTCTGAGTCAATCACGGAGTCTTGAACTCTCCGCCAGACTTTATAAATTTTGGACGACAACCGTTGAGAGGGCTGTTCTTGTTTTGCCTCCGGAGCCTTCTCCACGGGCGGAGGAGATCTTTTCAATACGGCGGTTGGGGAGTTCTTTCTCACTTTCCTCAGTAATTCAAAGCTGTTCCCAGTTGGAACAGCAGCGTTGACCTCCGCCATCGGAGCAGGCGGGGTTAGCCCTGAAGGGGAGTTACCTCCTGCTTTCCTTATTCGTTGCCAATGACGACGTCGTGCACGACGAGCCATTGGGACTGGCTCGGAAATCGGGATAGTTTCTTGTTGCCCCCTGTTTGGGTGTGGGGTAACTGCCGGTGTCAGCCTATCAAAGACTGATGCTTTTTGACCAGCTGAAGGAGGAGTAGGAACCGTCAATCTTGTGAAGACTGACTTTCTGATAGGAGAAGCCGCTTCAACGACTTCCGAAGCTGTGGCCGTTGCCCTCTTTGGGACAGCCACTTTATGATCCTGACCTAGCCTGGTGAAAACAGAGGCTGTCAGCTTAGTAGCGGGCGACCCGTTGACAGTAGTCGTGGTAGCAGTGAGCCGGTCGAATACCGACTCCTTGTTCGCTTCTGGTGCGGATATCGGCATAGAGAAGCTTGCAGGGGGGACCATGGTCCCGAAAAACAGGCCGGTGGTAGCCTGGGTCACCTGGCCTACCGGCAGAGTAAGGAAAGACGCCGCTTGGGGCCCATACGTCACCCCTCCTGGTGAAGTGGAGCGTTTGTTGCAGTGGCATCTCGAGCAGCTGGTGCAATTGGAGGCCATTGAATCTCGAATTCTGCGCCAGATAAAAGACCAAATCTTAGCAACTTGAAATCCGAGGACAACCATTTAACAAACCGCGATTGATTCGCGAAGACGACACACGAAGTGTGGAGTGGAAAGAGGAAGAGGTCCCACCGGGCGTGCCAGAATCTGTTCCCCTCCGAACGGCGGCCTGCGACGTTGGGACGTCACGTAACCTGGGGTTCGGGGCAGATGCTATTTGGTTTTTATCCGTCCACCTCTCCGAAGATGCCAAGTTGATTTATGGCACCGTGTATCGAAGGTTTAGACGGATGCGGCCGATGTAGCAGACTTTGTCAGATTCCCCCTCAGGGTGAGGGGTTTTTGATTGTGGGGACGCTCTTCCCTGCAGGCGCAAGCCCCTGCAGTTAATTACACTATCGCGTTGCGATAACAACTTTCTCCTTCTCCAGAATTTCACTTCGTGTCGTGTATGTTTATTTTATTTGTGGTTGCCCGTGGATTGTATACGGAGACTTAGTGATGTCGTCGCCCGTAGGACGTGGATTAGTCCAAATCCGTGTTTGCTTCGATTTGAGTTTGGTGTTTTTTAGTTTAAGGATGCATTAGTCGCATTGCGGCTAAGATCAACTTAAACCTTCGTTAAGGATACATTAGTCATGTTCTAGACTAAGATCGACTTAACATAGTGACTGATTTAATTATCTGGGCGTCGGGACTCGTCACCTCTCCGACGTCGTTGAGGGATTACAACGACAGGCGTCTGAGGAGTTCAGAGATGTACCCTTGAACCAAAGTTGACTTGGGGTTTTATTTAAAGATCTAAGGACACGTTAACCGTATTTGGGGTTAAGATCAACTTAGACGGGACCGTTTAGATCCGACAAAAGAGCGTTTGGGCCCTATGGTGTCAGTTTAGGGACGTAGCGGTCCATGTTCCAATTTAGGGACGTGGTGGCCCATTATTAGTTTAGGGACGTTTCGGTCCGTCGCCAGTTTAGGGACATAGTGGTCCGTCATTAGTTTAGGGACGTTTCGGTCCGATTTTAGTTTAGGGACGTTTCGGTCCGTCGCCAGTTTAGGGACGTAGTGGTCCGATATTAGTTTAGGGACGTTTCGGTCCGATATTAGTTTAGGGACGTTTCGGTCCGTCGCCAGTTTAGGGACGTAGTGGTCCGTTATTAGTTTAGGGACGTTTCGGTCCGTCGCCAGTTTAGGGACGTAGTGGTCCATTATTAGTTTAGGGACGTTTCGGTCCGTCATTAGTTTAGGGACGTTTCGGTCCGATATTAGTTTAGGGACGTTTCGGTCCGATATTAGTTTAAGGACATTTCGGTCCGATATTAGTTTAAGGACGTTTCGGTCCGATTTTAGTTTGAGTGGTCGTTGGGACTCGTCGCCTCTTCGACGTCGTTGAGGAATTACAACGACAGATGTCAAAGGAGTTCGGAGATGTACCCTCGAACCAGTCGTGACTTAGTTTGTGAGAGGCATTTAATTTAAGGACTTACAGCCAGGATTGGGTTAAGTCCAATTTTTTATTTTAGGCTCTGCCCGATTAAAAGAATCAATCTAAACAGGGCTCTGCCTCTTTTTATTCTTGCAGTTTGATTTGGGCCAAGCCCTCAAGCATTTCCAAACAGGGCTCTGCCCTTTGTATGATTTGATTTGGGCCAGGCCCTCAAGAATTTTCCAAATAGGGCTCTGCCCTTTTATTTTTGTGATCTGATTTGGGCCAGGCCCTTAAGAATTTTTTTTTTTAAATAGGGCTCTACCCTTTTATTTCTGATTTGGGCCAGACCCTTTTAAATAATGAGTTGCAGGAACTCAAGAATCTTCTGATTGAAGAAACAAAAGTGCATAGCACTTTTGATCTACATTTAGATCAAAAGAAAACAAGTTTTTCTTCTTGTTTTCTTTTCACAGAACCAAGGGTTCATATCAAGTGCAAGGCACTATTTATTATTCTTTTATTTTTTAGAACCAAGGGTTCATATCAAGTGCAAGGCACTATTTATCTTTTTATTTTCTGTTCTTCAGAAATTTTACCTTCTTTTTTTTTTGTTCTTGATTAATCTTCAAGAGCTCTCTTTTTTCAGAAGCTTTTTCCCTCTCTCGATGATGATTGATTATCTGATGCCTTTGAATGAGGCCTGGGGTCTTATTTATAGTGCCCACCAATTTGTTGGATTTGTTAACAAAATCTTTCATGAATAATTTTGGGAATTTTCCCACCATTGGATCAGAGATCCAAGGGTCCCTGTTTTACAGGAGAACAGAAAAGATCCACTTAAATTTTCATTCAGTTGCTGCGCAACTCACCAGCGCGTGACACGTGTCCCGCATCTGTGCGCTTGCGCAGTTGCGGTTGCGCAACTGCGCAGACACGTGTCGCGCATCTGTGCGCTTGCGCAGTTGCGATTGCGCAACTGCGCAGACACGTGTCCCTCATCTGTGCGCTTGCGCAGACACGTGTCCCGCATCTGTGCGTTTGCGCAGTTGCGATTGCGCAACTGCGCAGACACGTGTCACGCATCTGTGCGCTTGCGCAGACACGTGTCACGCATCTGTGCGCTTGCGCAGTTGCGATTGCGCAACTGCGCAGACACGTGTCACGCATCTGTGCGCTTGCGCAGACACGTGTCGCGCTGCCATGCATTTGCGCAGTTTAAGTCTTAATTTTGTTTTCTGAAGAGCCTTGCTCTGATGGGACGCACTGCCTCGGGCGTTACACTGCCGAATCACCTTCTGCCATGTGGCAAATTGCGCGCTGCGCACGGAAACCAAAGCGTTGCTTCGAATTTTGAATTTTCAAAATTCAGTAGAGCCTTGCTCTGATTGGGGGAAACACATATCTTCTCGACCCATGCGATGGGCGATGGATGATCCCATATCCATTGGTGTTTGACATCGAAGATGGTATGCGGGTGCTCAGTGGAGACTGGGTACACTGAACGGACTCGCCGAGAACTCCCAGATGGTATTATACCTCACGTCAGATGGCAGTTCTCTGGTGACACTGGTACAGCTTAGTCTGTTGACCCAAGATCGTCATAGAGTCTTGTGTGTCTCCCACTGTGCTTTGATTTCCACCATACCACGGCTCTACTGAGTCGTGCAAACAGGTAGTTTTTGGGTACAGTCCCGATTCACATGGAGGCAATGAGCGATAGGAGGGGATTCGTCTCTCCCGGTATTGGGGGTTGATGTTGTGCTATGCTCGACTGGCCATAACAGGAAATCCCTGGCCAGGGTTGCAGTGATATACTGGTAAGAGTTATCAGTAGTTTCACGAATGTTATGGACCTCAAGTCGGCATGACTTATCGAGCTACTGGGGTCTGACGTTTACCACCCCTAGGCGAGATATGCGACATATCAGACGAACAGACCGGACCGTACGGTAAGTGTTACTGGTTGGATTCGCAGGAGTGTGAGCGGGCTTGCTCGTCGATCTTCTGATCGCTCAATACCCGGGTGGCCGTTACGTTTAGCAGACCGCTTGCGGCTTGTGGATGCTTGATATGATCATCATCTGCTGCCGGCGTATTGACGAGTCTTTAGAGTCCTACACAGAGGTTTCCTGGCTCAAGCGAAACGAAATAGGAGCGCATATGAGATATGTGCGGGACCGAGAATAATGCGTGTATGTGATACCGTATTCCATTCTCACGACGAATGTGTCGAATGGTTATATGCGATATAACCTGGTTATCGAATCAAGGATTGATTCGATAAGCCGATACATATCATACTAGTCGGTTATATCCGATATGACCGAATCGTTAAATCAAGTGTTGATTTAATGATTTAGTGCATATTTATATATTTGATATATTACTTTGCATTAACTAGTATTGGTTCACTTTAAAAGGATTTTCTCACTTGAATTGTACACATTGTATATGCGATATAGTTTTGTGCACATGTTTGTATCATGTTTGATGATACATGCTTACTTGGTTAAGTGTAAAGAATCAAACCATGGTTTAAGTTAATGATTAGGGTTTTGATTATTTATTCATTTATCTTTTTCTTATTTATTCATTTTGGAAAAAGGAAAAGATAAATGAATGGTTGTAAGTTTTGTTTTTTAGTTGAAGTTTCTTGAAACTTTGACTTAGTCTCCTTTTTGTTCTTATCCTTAACCCTAACCATTCCATTAACCATGGTCTTCTCTCTACACTTAACTAAGGTTAAAAGTATGATAAGATTTAATTCTTATTCATTTTTATTATTCAACTTATCATATCTTTTTCATCTTCTTCTTCATGAGCAAGAAGAAGAAAAGCTTTCTAGTTCAATGGCAACATGTGAAATCTAGTGAGAAATCCAAAACTAAAGTTTACCCACTTCCTATTTCTTCATCCTCTACCTCTTGCCAAGTAGTAGAGTGTGTTTCCTTCACAAACTTTCAAGGTTTGGTGAAGGTGGAGCTTGATCTAGCGATGCCTCGACGTAGATCATCTTCGGCATGGACATCGACGACCTAGCTCGCTTATTCTTCGACGAAGCCGACGCTAGAGCCCGGGAGTTCACTTGGACAGCGGAGGCACTTCGTTGCGGAGCTATGGAGGTGGACAAACGGATCTACAAAGGTTGTATTTCCGTTATCTTATAGTTTAGTTGTAAACTAGCTTGCTTGTTTCGCCTAAATATCTAGCAAACGATCCGTAGTCGGGTTTGTAGGCACCCGTAAAATTTTATTTGTGCATGTTTGATCACTTGTGAGACTTAACTAGAGTGCCTAGGAACCCTACAGTGGTATCAGAGCCTAGCTAGAGCCTTAGGCGATGCGTAGACGGAGTTTGAAGTCCGATCGAACCGAAACCCAAACCTTAGAATGCTCTCTCTACTTTTTTGAAATTCGTGGATTTTTGAGAATTAAAAATATGCAGAAAAACAATCAGGTAAATCTAAGAATTACTATGCAAAAATTACCTAATGATCTTTCTAAAGTGCGGCGGAACCGCGGCATTAGCGTGCTAATGCGGCCCTTCCGCCGCACTTTTGTCTTATTAGGCATTCAATTTTGCACAGTAATTCCTATTTTGCAGTGTTGGTTTTCCTGGAATATTTTTTTCTGAAATCAAGAGTTGAGTATTTTGGGTTGTATAGGGGGTTCGTACATTCGATCGGATTGTCAAATTTTGTCTGTGTTTTTCCGGATAATTTTAGAATATGTTAAAAAGGTTCGACCGGATAAAAATACCCAATTTTTCCCTGCCGGAAAATTTCCAAGTGTTGGATTTTTCCGAGGTTTAAAGACGTTCTAAGTAGTGCAAGTAATGCGATGGTCCCTCTAGAAGACAACAAACCTTAACTCGATTATGTGACCGTCTTGAACTGCCCTTTGAACCTTCGGGTTTGGGGCAGTACGGCGTGCCACATGTGAGGCGTTGGCTTGACCCTTCTACGGCTGGACCGTTGGTACTGAGGCACGAACTGAATGTTTTTAGACTTGTTTCATGTGTTGATCTGTATCGGGAAAACTTGGGTGTTCGATTGTTCGATCGGAAAGTTTAACATTTTCTGTCTTATCCGGAATGTGATACAATAATTGGAATTCACAACAAGTTATGAGATAACTGAATGAATGTTATAAACGTAGCACTTTAGTCTCACTTGATCGGTTGCCGCGGAATTTTGATGTGATCAAAAGTCCGTCGCAATCACGTAGCGTACGCGGATACTCGCCGGGTAAACTTGATAGACAGCTTCACTCCATAGCCCCGACTAAGTGACTGTAGGAGAACCCCGTCGCCGAAAGCATCCGTTCGGGTGCTCGCGGTAGCGGTGTTCCGCCTTGGTGCACTTCGTCGACGGTATCGGGGGTGCGGCCGCCTACTGAAGTTTGCGACGAGCATTCGATCAGAATGTCGGGAATCCTGTTGAATTGCCCGACTTGATATTGAAAAGAGTTTTCGATAATGAGACTAAAATGCGGGGTTTATAATTGTTAGGCATGCGATGTCTAAGTAATTCATTTGGTCAGGCATGCGATGTCTGAGGGGGTTGCGGATTCCAACTGTTGTAGTTTTACACTTTCTTTTCTGTGACCGTAAGTGTAATATGTGATATCGCCGGTTTCGTTGCTATATGTCAACGACAATTGGGATGCGCATATTTACTTACGTTGATGTCATGTGATGTTATGTGTTGCTGGATATGTTATATTGGATCGTCGTGTTTGAATAGCCGGGGGTTTTTATGTGAGATGAGTGTTTTTCATTTTCATTCATGTAAAAACTTGTATGTAATATTCTTTTATCGGGGCGCTTCCAGGTTGCGGAAGTTGTCACCGTTGTTGTATATTATTTACTTTTCTGCACTAGGATAGACCCAAGGAGGGGAGCACAAGTAACCGGGTTCTGGGGTCCAGTGGGAGACCAACTCGAGGAGTCGAGTCCGGGTCTCCTAACCCTAGAATTGGTAGTGTTGCTTGCCGCTCTTGTAGGGGTCTAGGGGTGTGGGATTGGCTATTCATCACGACCGTGGAATCCGTGTTTTATACTGGCTCGTATTGAAAACACGGACGTCCTAGTATATCCAATATTTCATATGTTTCTTCTGCTGTGTTTTATCTGTGATCATGCGATGTTCTGTGACAGGTATTATATATAGTATATATGATATATTATATAGACGTTGCTTATGTTTTACACCCGCGCTAGCCCTGCCCCGCTCTGCCGTTAGTTACCTAACCTAACGGTGCACGAGGGGACATCGAGGCGAATGCGGATGGCATAAGTGTACGTCATATCTATCTGTGATGTTTAGGTAACTTAAAATGATGGGATATTCATTAATGAGATTAATGAAAGAAAATAAACCTAATTGATGTTGTGGAATCGAATTTCAAAATAAAACAGGTAGCTACAGTTCTTGCTTTGCATCGCGGTGTTCATTATAGAACATCCTGCACTTTATTCGATGAGGAAAGGACCGAGATCCCTTCACCGGGAGTGACTCCTTTAGCAATAACTGGCAGATGCTACACACTCGGTTTGTATTTGATCGCTTCTATAGTTTCTGCTTTGCACAGTGATATATATGATATATCCCGCACCTCATTCGACGAGGAAAGGGCCGACGATCTCTTCATCGGGAGTGACCCCTTTAGCAAAACTAGAAAAGCCTCAAAAACATTCCATTTAAAAACCATTTGATTCCGCAACGAGATCAAGTTCAAAGCGTTAAAGGTTTTCACAAAAACCATTCGCAACCCTCCGTCATTTTAGGAAGTAGAGTACTTAGTATTCGTGCTGTGTTTGTTGACCATAGTCAAGGCACAGTGTACGGTAGCTAAGTGATGTCTTCCTACACCGCATATGATGCGATTAGTTAGGACAGTCGCGTGACTTTGTTGACCTTAGTTAAGGGTCATGTGGGTGGGTCTAATTAATCACGAAATGACGGGTAGAACTTGACTAGTACTTATGATTTGTTGACCATAGTTAAGGTCATAGGTGCTAGGGGTAAAAACCTTTATCGGGAGTTTCAAGTGTTGAAATTTGCAATGAGATTGCATACCTTCTATGTGATAGTTGGATCTCGATACCCACTGCGAGTAATTGTTACTCCTGGGAGAGTTTTGCACTTTACAATTAGCCGATCAAGTAGGTGTCTAGAAAGGTGTCAACGGGGTTACGCCTCTGGGAAAACGAGGTTTACAGTAATTAGGTCCGTGCGAAAGCACGGGGAACCTCCCTCAAAGTACCGACACTGGCCTGGCTGAAAGATTGGCGAACTTGTAGAGTGTAATTAATCCCGGCTAGTCTTTCCTTTTAGGGTTTGAAGGAAGATTTGATAAAAACAGTGGGAGCCATCCTGATTAGATAAAATATATAACCAATCTGATCTTGCAAGAGCGCACGCTGAGTGTTTTCTTCTCTCTCTCTCCAGGTAGCGACCATATCATGCCTTAATCAAGATAATAATACGGATGTATTGACCGAACCCGCTTGTTATACTGAGTTGGGGAACGTTGGTCCCGCTCCAACTTATAATTGTTATAAGACAGAGCAGGAAATTAGGGAATACCAGAATTCCTATGCCGCCCAAACGAAGAAAGTGCATATGATGCATCTCCTTCGGGTATGTTCATTATAAAGAACTGTTTCTCAGTATCCTCTGAATCCTGGGTATATGATACCGGATCAGGATCCCAGATATGTAATCTGTTACATAGGGCTACAAAAAGGTAGAAAAACTGAGAACGGGTGATAAGTTTCATGAGACAGAAACCGGGGCAAGTGTTGCAGCCAAGTCTGTTGGTCACTGTCACCCTGTATTACGAATACATTGATTCTGAACAAATGCTATTAGATACCGAACCTGATATACAAAATCATATCAGTCTCTTTATTAGTAAAGAAATGATATAATTTTGTATTGATGGATAATGTTTTGAACATTTCCTATATCAAAAGTTGATCGGTTCAGGCACGCTATCTAAAAGCATTAACGTTCTAAATCAAACTACAGTTCCTAGTATACTGAACACACACAAGAAGAAGAGTTCAGAAATGAACGAATTCTTCTTGAAGCATTGTAGACTAGGTCATATCGATGCGACCCGACTGGCTGAAGTTACATTTAGATGTATATTTAAATCAGTTTGAATTTACATCTTGTGAAACTTGCCGGTCGTGTCACAAAGATAAGATGACCATAGCTCTGTTTATTGGAAACAGAGGAAGAGTTAGTAAACTCTTGGGACTGATACATGATGATGTACGTAAGGTCTCCTGTCTGCACATGCCAGGAATGGTTCTTTATACTTCATTATATTCTCTGATAATCTCTCAAGATTCAGTCGTATGTTCCTGCTGAAACATAAGTCCGAACCTTTTGAGGTATTCACAGAATATAAGTTAGAAGTAGAGAACCAAAATACGGGTATAAGTATTATGTCCTATGATGAGATCAGGGAGGAGAATACTTGTGCATAGAATTCCTGGACTATTCTAAAGGAGAATGAGATTCTCTCTCAGTGTTACTCCTCTGAATACACCATAGCACAACGGTGTATCAGGGCGGAGCAATTGCACAATATTAGATATGGTGTGCTCTATGATGAGTATTACTGAGTTACCTATTTCCTTTTAGGAGTTATGCACTTGAGAAGCTGCATACCTATTGAATTAGGTTTGAATCAAATCACTGCCTACCACTCCATATCAGATATGGTATGGGAAGAACCTATCTCTTAAGTAAGTTAAGATTTGGGATTGTCCGGCCTATGTCAAAAGCAAAATCCGGACAAGATCGAGGCAAGATCAGTTCTGTAGAACTGGAAAGGTTCCAGCTGTACAAAACTGCTAATGATTTGGTAGAACCAAAGGATTCAATAGTTTCCGACGAACCTCAGCCTCTCCGCCGATCTAGTAGGGTTCCTCATCCGCCTGAGAGATACCTCGGTTTCTCGATGACAGTGGGAGCAAGGATTGCATCATGAGATGATGACCCAACTAGTTTCGACCAGGCCATCGAGAGTAGGGACTCTGTAAGAATGGCTGGATGCTTAGCGATCTGAGATGGAATCCATGTACACCAGCAAAGTATGGACTTTAGCTGCTATATCTGAAGGGTTAAATCCCCATCAGGAGCAAGTATTTCTTGAGAAGATTACTTGGTGTAGATGGAAAAGTTGAGACTTTCAAAGCTAGACTTATTAAAGGTTTTCGTCATCGACCAGGCGTGGATAATGATGAAACCTTTTTCCAGTAGCTATGCTTAAGTCTATCTAGATCCTACTTACCACGGCTACATACCATGACTACGATATCTAGCGGTTGGGTGCCATGACTGCTTTTCTAAATACTGATTTAGAAGAGAACGTCTATAAGAACACAGCCAGAGGTCTTCGTAGTCAGTGGGAGCAGCGGAAACGTGTGCAAGATGCCTTATAGGATAAAGCAGGCATCGCGGAGTTGGAACATCTGTTTTGATGTGTTAGTCAAAGAGTTTGACATCATCAAAATAGTAGATGAACCTTGTATAAACAAAAAGGTAGTAGGAAGTATGGTGATGATCCTCGTAGAGTACGTGGATAACATACTCATGATAGGAAAAGAGTTTCCTATACTACGATCGGTCAATCTCCTATTATCACTAGGATTCTCCAAATAGGATCAAAGTGATACCTCCTAAATCCTGAGTTTTCATCTATGAGATAGATGTAATTGGATGCTAGGATTCTCACTGGATGTAGTGAGATGGTATCAATCGATCCTGGGGAGAATCACTGGAAGTGTTCCAGGGTGATAAAGACGACTGAATGTCAGTCACAGGCACTGTCTTTACCCTCAGTAAAGGGACGGTATGTTGGAAGAGTTCCAAGCTAGATACCGTGGCAAACTAGACGATAAAGGCTGGTAACATCGCTATTGAAGATACTACCAAAGAGGAAGTTTGGGTGTATATTGGTTCATATGATGAACTAGGTTCCTACCATTGTGTGACAATGGAACTGAGGCTTTGGCCCTGGAACCCTGGTCCCATCAGTGACCCAGACATAATCTAAGGCAGCATCACCTGATCATGGAGATAGTTGATCTCCAGGTTGATCGAGGTTAGGAGAGTAGACTCAGAGGACAACACGGCGGATCCACTCACGAAGGCCTTTTTCCCAAAGAGAGACTTTTAGGGGATGGTTGAGTATGTGATACTGCAACCACTGCTACAGATGGCCCTAGTGCAAGTGGGAGATTGTTAGTTATATGTATGCCCTAGAGGCCATTACTGTACATTGGATGTATATTGTAGTGGATGCTGGGACATATATAGGAAGGACTTTCTTGCTCGACATGATAGTACGCTATCTGGTTGCACTTTATCTTAACATGTATACTTTCTGTCTCTCTGATTACATGTTGATAAAGCCCATAGGATGTGTACTCGACTTCCAGGACTATGATGTAGATCATACTAGTAGGGCCTGGGTAGTCCATGAGTACATCCTTGAAATGTTCCTAGTCGAGGGAATATCGAGACGGGGCATCGATATTCCAGAGTAGACTAGCGCATATCTTCTCGACCCATGCGATGGGCGATGGATGATCCCATATCCATTGGTGTTTGACATCGAAGATGGTATGCGGGTGCTCAGTGGAGACTGGGTACACTGAACGGACTCGCCGAGAACTCCCAGATGGTATTATACCTCACGTCAGATGGCAGTTCTCTGGTGACACTGGTACAGCTTAGTCTGTTGACCCAAGATCGTCATAGAGTCTTGTGTGTCTCCCACTGTGCTTTGATTTCCACCCTACCACGGCTCTACTGAGTCGTGCAAACAGGTGGTTTTTGGGTACAGTCCCGATTCACATGCAGGCAATGAGCGATAGGAGGGGATTCGTCTCTCCCGGTATTGGGGGTTGATGTTGTGCTATGCTCGACTGGCCATAACAGGAAATCCCTGGTCAGGGTTGCAGTGATATACTGGTAAGAGTTATCAGTAGTTTCACGAATGTTATGGACCTCAAGTCGGCATGACTTATCGAGCTACTGGGGTCTGACGTTTACCACCCCTAGGCGAGATATGCGACATATCAGACGAACAGACCGGACCGTACTGTCACGCCCCGCTTCCCAGAGTACGCAAGATTGGGCACGTGACATAGCCAACCATGCTACCTGTGGGTAGTAAGTATCCATCCACAGTCACATTACGGTTGTAAGGATATCAAGAACAAGATAATGAGCTAATCTAATACATGTCCAAATCCATAATAACGAGAATCAATGATAAATAAGTGCGGAAGCAAATGATCCAATGCAATAATAGAAAGGTACGTCCCGAAATGCGGGATCACACCTGGAAATAAAATGCAATAAATGAACTGACCACTACAGAACTCACAAATCAGCCTGCTGGCTGAAGTACTCCTGCTCGGTCGTCGACAGTGGTACGGAATCTGGGCCATGCAAAACCCAGACGTCAGCGCGTCAAGACATCAAGTATATAGTATAAACATGGTAATAAGCAGTGCAGGTATGAACATGAATAAGCAGTACAATAACAGAGCAGGGTAAAGTGCACGTGTGACTAAACTGTCCTATCAGGTTTCTACTCTATAGTCTTTGAAATCAATTGATGAATCGTCGATGTAACCCAATAGTATCCCGTACATACCCGGGACCACGGCCACAATATTCTCGGCTGCAGCCGAGACATGCCGTTAGGCACAGAATAGGAAAGTGTACACTCGGTATTACCCCGTACATACCCGGGATCACGGCCACAATATTCTCGGCTGAAACCGAGACATGCCGTTAGGCACAGAATAGGAAAGTGTACACTCGGTATTACCCCGTACATACCCGGGATCACGGCCACAATATTCTCGGCTGAAACCGAGACATGCCGTTAGGCACAGAATAGGAAAGTGTACACTCGGTATTACCCCGTACATACCCGGGATCACGGCCACAATATTCTCGGCTGAAACCGAGACATGCCGTTAGGCACAGAATAGGAATGTGTACACTCGAACGGTAGTGAACTGTCGAGTTACAAGTCAGGCTCATCTTTGATTTCCCCATACCCCCAAGTTATGTATGTCAGGTCAGGTATTCAGTAGTCAAGGATCAATGCCAACATATGATCAATAAAAGTAGGTCTGTCTGGATAGACAACAGGAACGGTCCATGGGGACTGCATGTTATGTTGGTTGGCATTAAACACAAGATCAGGTAACAGGTAAAGCCATGGTACACCAGGTCAAGCCAGGTAATGTATAAAGGTGTCATGTCATGTCAAGAGTGCACGGTACCATGTCATGTCAAGTAGGAAGTGTAACAGGTCATGTCAGGAAGCACAAGATGTCATGTGGGTGCTCATAATCAAACTAACATAAACATGTGTATAAATAAACAAGCATGAGTACTATCAGAACAATAACTGGAACATGTAATATGATATGCCAATAGATATAATTTCAAGGATATGGATGCACAGTTATCGATTAGGGTTACATTTATAGTTCCAATATTAATTAGGATACAATTTATTAAACATGGAGTGTTAATATCACATTATTATGTAGTGATGTGATCTATGGATGCAATTATATGTATCTTAAATGCGATGGATGCAAACGGGTATCCGAAAAGTTATGAAACTATAAAATGGTAATGTGGGATGTACAACTAAACAATATGTGATATAAATATTGATATAATAATATTAATATGGATAGCATATTCAAAGCGATTAGTAACTATAAAAGATGTATTGATTAACCATGCACAAGAAGGTTCCGTTCAGAAATTCAGCGTCGCCCTAATTTGTAAAATAGTTTAAAAATAACAAATGTTCTCCAAAAGAGACGTATCTTATACCAAAACAAAGATAATTCAATAAGGTTTTCAGTTTTATAAGTATAAGCATCTCAGGTTATCCCTACAAAAAGTTATGAATATTCAAAGTTGAAAGTTTGCTGCTGGAATTTCCCTGGACAGCAGTTTAGAGATGTGTTCATTTGCATTTTACGTTAATTAAACAATTTATTTTGCAAGTAAATATTTCATAGAGTTATAGTATTCTGAATTAGCTTCGTAACGAACTAAAGAACGTATACTAATGATTTTTCTATGATTTATAATGAATTTTATAAGATAAGGTGTACAGTAAATTTCAGATTTGTCATATCCGATTTTTCAACGACATTTCATATGTAAACTATAAGATTTTCAAATGTATAACATTATAAAATGAAGATTATAAAAGTATATAGCATGTAGCAAGATTAACTTGCCTCGATGGGTCGCGAATCGGGAAAACGGAACGTTAACCATCGGCGGGGAAAACTCACGACGGGCGCACGGTTCACGGAATGAACCCAAACGACAAACAAAGGAACCACACGGGTCGGGGTACCTCGCTGAAACGTCGAGAAGCGTCACCGGCACGACGGAATTCCGGCAACAAGAGAACAGTTCAAAAAAAAATGAGAAACGAGACATGAAGGAAGAAGAGAAAGAATGATAAAGAGAAGTACGAGAGAATATATGAGGGAGAGGGAGAGAGAGGAAAAAGTGGAGAGAGAGAGAGAAAGTAGGGCCCACGGGGTTAAAGGGGAGGTTGTGATTGGCTGAGAGAATAAATTGAGAAGGATATAAAAGATTGTAAAATATTATATGGTTAACTTAAAGATTTAAAAGATAGGTAATGAACAGTAAGATATCAGGTTAGTTAGAAAAATATATGTGATGGTTTTAATAATATTAAAATTTGGGATTTTGGCGCCAAATGAAACATTTCCAAATTGCGCCCGGGTTGGGTCCAAAATTTCGAAATTCAAATAATAGGATTTTAAGCGGGTTCCAAATTTTAAAATGAAATGTTTTATGATTAAAAAGCATACTCTCAAAACGGACACACGCACGTGCACGTAGCCATCCAAACTCGCCCGTTTCACTGAACGGGACGAGAACACAATGCACGGACGCTACCACGAGGCTAGGGGTGTCAAGTAGGCCAAGATGAATATTTTCAATTTTATTTTAGATGCTAAAATTTGTTATATGTAGAAATGACTTTGCCGGGTAAATTTTACAGTAAGCAACAAACAAGCAAATTAAATGAAATGAGTACCACATTATGCTCAAACAGTAACTGAAAATAGTAGCATTGGGCTCGGGTGTTACAGTACGGTAAGTGTTACTGGTTGGATTCGCAGGAGTGTGAGCGGGCTTGCTCGTCGATCTTCTGATCGCTCAATACCCGGGTGGCCGTTACGTTTAGCAGACCGCTTGCGGCTTGTGGATGCTTGATATGATCATCATCTGCTGCCGGCGTATTGACGAGTCTTTAGAGTCCTACACAGAGGTTTCCTGGCTCAAGCGAAACGAAATAGGAGCGCATATGAGATATGTGCGGGACCGAGAATAATGCGTGTATGTGATACCGTATTCCATTCTCGCGACGAATGTGTCGAATGGTTATATGCGATATAACCTGGTTATCGAATCAAGGATTGATTCGATAAGCCGATACATATCATACTAGTCGGTTATATCCGATATGACCGGATCGTTAAATCAAGTGTTGATTTAATGATTTAGTGCATATTTATATATTTGATATATTACTTTGCATTAACTAGTATTGGTTCACTTTAAAAGGATTTTCTCACTTGAATTGTACACATTGTATATGCGATATAGTTTTGTGCACATGTTTGTATCATGTTTGATGATACATGCTTACTTGGTTAAGTGTAAAGAATCAAACCATGGTTTAAGTTAATGATTAGGGTTTTGATTATTTATTCATTTATCTTTTTCTTATTTATTCATTTTGGAAAAAGGAAAAGATAAATGAATGGTTGTAAGTTTTGTTTTTTAGTTGAAGTTTCTTGAAACTTTGACTTAGTCTCCTTTTTGTTCTTATCCTTAACCCTAACCATTCCATTAACCATGGTCTTCTCTCTACACTTAACTAAGGTTAAAAGTATGATAAGATTTAATTCTTATTCATTTTTATTATTCAACTTATCATATCTTTTTCATCTTCTTCTTCATGAGCAAGAAGAAGAAAAGCTTTCTAGTTCAATGGCAACATGTGAAATCTAGTGAGAAATCCAAAACTAAAGTTTACCCACTTCCTATTTCTTCATCCTCTACCTCTTGCCAAGTAGTAGAGTGTGTTTCCTTCACAAACTTTCAAGGTTTGGTGAAGGTGGAGCTTGATCTAGCGATGCCTCGACGTAGATCATCTTCGGCATGGACATCGACGACCTAGCTCGCTTATTCTTCGACGAAGCCGACGCTAGAGCCCGGGAGTTCACTTGGACAGCGGAGGCACTTCGTTGCGGAGCTATGGAGGTGGACAAACGGATCTACAAAGGTTGTATTTCCGTTATCTTATAGTTTAGTTGTAAACTAGCTTGCTTGTTTCGCCTAAATATCTAGCAAACGATCCGTAGTCGGGTTTGTAGGCACCCGTAAAATTTTATTTGTGCATGTTTGATCACTTGTGAGACTTAACTAGAGTGCCTAGGAACCCTACATCTCCCCCCCCTCATCACTCTTACCTTCAAACTCCTCACCTCTTTCCCTATCCACAGAAAACCCACTCGAGTCCATGCACACCCGCTTCCCTCAACGACGACGACGACGAATCACCCTAACCTCCTCCCTCATCACCTCCGTCCCTCTACCTCTTTCTTCACTCTCTCTCTCTCTCTCGATCTCTCGTCCTCACACACCTCATTCACCCAACCCACTGCTTCCATCACCACACTCACGACACCGACGACGACGTCGCCGCCGACGACCCTACCACCCTTCAAACTCCCTCCCTCGCTCTCCCCTCCACCACCAGAGCCCGACTGACTCTCCTGCACCCATCTCGACTCCCCTGCAACCATCACCCAATACCCCAAAACCCACCGAGCACCCCTCGCTCGAACTCCAACTTCCCCGACACCCCTGCTCCGGCCACCTGCTGCACGCCGTCGCCGACAAGCCGCCGCCTCTAGCAACGAGATATCAACCCAGAACCACCATCGCACCCTCCACAAGCCGAGTCGAGATCACCACACAACGTCGAACAAATTGAAGCCGCTGTTGCTTCCGCCGCTTACGACGCCGACCACTGTCTCATCACCAAAGAGCATTCCTTCCACGGCCAGAACACTACCACTGTCGTCGCCAGCAGCTCCACCGTCGATTGAATCCAAATCAACACGACCATCAAGCCCTGGTATTTCATCGAGCACTTTCATACGTCGTCAATCGCTGATGTCTCGGTCGTCGCCGCCACCGTTGCATCGCCTGACTCCTAACCGCTACCTGAGCTCTCTCTGCCGTACGAGCACCTTCGCCTCGTCTCACCCAATGCCCTAGCCGCAACAACCCCGTCACCAAGCTCGAGCCCAAGCCCAAGCCTAGCCGAGACTCGTCGTGTTGTTGCTACTTCGTGCCCGTGCCGTGTCACCAATGACTTCACTGCCGTGCCATAAATTCATCGTCAGGCAAGTTCAATTACTTGCTTACATGCTAATCTACTCGTGTTACAAATTCAAAAGTATAAGTTATGAATTTACAATTCCCAATAAAACTAAACGACATACATGTTCGATACATGATACAAATGAAAATACTCACCCAAATTGACGGAATTGGATTGTTCATGTTGGCCCATGTAGTGATGAATACTGTGTACAAATTTCACGGGAAAATACGACTGTTAATGACTAAAACGATTACCCCAAGTATACCTGTAAAACTGGAACCTTCCCGTATCTGAAAACCGTTAAAATTACCATAAATTATGGACATACTGGAATGATGCGTTCGAGGGCTTAAATCGAAGCCGACTCGACGAACTATAACCCTATGCAAGTTTCTAATGGTTTCTGTACTTAAATTGTGACGATATTTGGTTCGGAGTGCGACTCTGGACTGCAGTCCAGAGCGACTCTGATTATTGTTTGCTGTCCCGTAATGTGTACCACCTTGTTTTCCTGAACGCGTATGTTGCGGAACCCTGCAGTTTATAAAAGGTGAATCTGTTATCTAGATAACACAAGTGGTTTCTTTCCGTTTCATCGTCGTTTGCTATTTAAATTGTAAATTAAAAGAGCTGGACGTATAACAGTCCAGAACAGATTCTGAAGTGACAAACTAGTGATAAACAGTGTGTAACTTTCGACGTACTGACGCGATTGAGAATCCGTCTGTTGCCTTGAATACCCTACTGAAAACCCTAGATATCATTCAACTGTAGCCTCGCTAAATTCTGATCCCTACTGGGGTTAAAATACGTTGTGAAACGGACTTCTGATTCTGAAACCGGATTTCCAGCCGTGAATGCTTAAAATGAAATGGCCATAACTAGTGATCCTGAAAGCCGATTGACGTGAAACTAAATTCGCTGGATAGATAATCAAACATACTATTTATTCCCCGTTCATCATTTCGCTAAACTGTACACGTATGATTTATGATAAATTATGCAAGTGGTAGAATACTGATTTACGACATCTTAATCATGCTTTACATACTGTTTCCTCATCATATCATACATATGTCACTGCATTGATAACCTAGTGATCATGTGCATTACCCAGTGTTAGGTATTAGTGGTGATTGTGGCAAGTACGTTAGTGGTCGTGCATGAGTGGATAAGTGAAAGTGACACGTACTTGTACACAATCAGTGAACCCTATTATTCTGTTGCATTGTCGACGTCTGTGGGACGCGTGTAAGTGTGACTATAAGTGGTATGGGACATTTATGGAAGCTCTTGCATGGGTGTCACAGATAAAGCACCAGACACTGCTATTTATCTTGGGTATTAGTCGGGACGTGCTCGATGGAGATCCTGTCTCCAGTTCTCGCGCAGACTTGTCACAGACCGACTGGTATTTGAGGTTATGGTTAGCGTTTGATATAGACCACGGAGTGTGGGGTAGTCTGAGTGTGAGTTCAACAGAATCTCGGGAGTCCCATGCCGGCTTATATATATGGAGATATATGGAGATTTACAAGGTACATGATTATTACCGTGAGTTATATTTTGGGCACGTGGTCCTTTGCCTTTGGGTCCTACCCTTGGGTGGAGGACACTCACGAGTGGTTGACTCTCACACTTGGACTGATGATAGGCTTAGTGACCTGTGCAGTGAGACTCAGAGACTGATAGGGATAATGGCATCGATATACATCACTTACTGTGTTAACATACCTGGCATATTACTTTTACTGCTTTACAGTTTACCTGATCTATTAAACACTTCTTTGGTTACTCTATGTTCATATCTGTACCGTCTTGATTTACTGTTATATACCTATTATCACTGTTCGAGTTGCCACTTGCATCTTTATATATATATTGCTATTGTGTCGCTCTGACGACCTGAGTATGCATGCTCAGAGTAAGGAGTGGATCTAGCCTAGACCAGGACCAGATGTACATTGCGGACATCTTGATCAGCTATCCAGAGTTATACTCTTTTTACCTCCATCAGGTCAGTTCTTTGTATTTGTTTCGTTTCAGTTACTGCATTTCTCATTACCTGCGCATTGTTTACTGATTACCACGTAAAGCTAGAAGCCGAAGTGTGACTACGACAGGACATTTCCTTGACCGTAGGAGCATGGCTGGCCTTATCAACCCCTCGTATTCTGTATTTTGGGAAGCGGGGCGTGACAGTTGCCGCGCTCCTTGGCCTCGAGCACCCCTGCAACCCTCCTCCGACAAGCACCCATTGCCTCCGACCATCTCCAAAGACCCTCACCGCCGATCATCTCCTCACCAGCAACCACCTCCTTGCAACCTGCAATCGAACTCCACCCCATCACCCCCTCCTCGTCACCTCCGCCAACCCAAGCTTCGAGCCCTACTACGACCACGACCACCAACTCCTCCAGCACCTCCTCTCGCAACCCAACAGATCACCCTAGCCATCGCCGAGCTGCCACCTTGTCGTCATCGCCGGCATCCTCTGTGCAACACTGAACCTCAACTTCCCTCTCCATCAAGCACAATCGGGCCCCGACATTTCATCAAACACCTGTTGCAATCGCAATTGTCTCTGTTCCAGCCGTCGTCAACGCCGTACAAGCCGTGGCCTCGGTCCTCGTAGCCATCACGGTCGTTAACGCAGTCACCATCGCAACGCCGTACACATCCATCGTTGCCGTTCCGTATCATGCGTGTGTCGAACCCAAGCTGTGTCGCGTTCGTGCCACACCGTGCTTGCCATTCGTGCCACCGCAGACCCACTCCCGTGTCGCGCCCCGTGCCCAGTCCCCGTGGCACACCGTGCCCAGTGCTGCGTCGCGTTGTGCCACACACCGAGCCAGGACCACGCCCACCACCGTATCGCGCCCGCGTCGCTACCGCGTCCAGTACCGGATCACCACGCATCGTGTTCGCGCCACGCGCCCGTGTCCAGCATCGCGTCGTCTCGTGTGTCGAGACAAACCCTGAAGCTGCGTCGCTTCCATATCAAGCGACCGAGGCAAGTGATTTCCACTTTCTTTACATCCTATTAATATTATACCCATAATTGTTTATATCTTTCGCATAACCAAAACTTCGATCACCATACGTATAAACGAGTATTTGATGCTCAACTTTAAATTAAACTTAACTTTAAATGGCGGAACTTGTGATCATTAAGACCGTTTACTGTTTATAGAAGTACTGTAGGTATTTAGTTGAAAATCAATATCGTTTCACCTATAAAATGTTACCCCGATAACTATTGCGAAATCAGAATTTTCCTGAACACACTAGACCGTTAAATTCACATTAAATATTTTACGGATCGGTTTTTGGCAGTCCATGGTTCTTATCGAAGCCAACGGAATAAGCTGCAGAACCCTATAGTTGATATCTAAAATTGAACTCGTTACGATAGAGAAAACTGCGGAGAATTACGATTCTGGACTGCAGTTCAGAGTGGTAACTCCAGATAACCCCTGTTTTTAACTCACTGTTTTTCCTTGCTCAAATGCGGAATTGCACGGAACCCTATATCGTTATGAAGAAAATTGAGTTAGCTTCCTTATCCCACTAGTCTCACTGGATTCCTCAACTGTATGATATTTTTAACACATTTTATAACGTCAATATGTTCTGCTAAATTCTGCAGTGACAGATTTTACACATTGAACATAACATGATCATAACTTCCTGTTGATATAGGATATTACTGATCTGCCAATTGCAGTGGAAACCTAACTGATAACCCTAAATATTGTCCAACTATACTGTCACCTAATTACGATCCCAACTGGGATTAAAATGTGTTACAAAACGGACTTCTAATTCTGAAATCGGATTTCCAGCAGTGAACACTTAAATTGAAATGGCCGTATCTAGCAAACCTGAAACCCGATTTGCGCGAAACCAATTTTTACGGATAGATAATTAGACATACTGCTTACCCCTTTTACATTGTTTCGTTTAATTTTGCGTGTATGATTTATTGTGAATTATGCAAGTGGTAGGACACTGACTGATGCTACTCTATTCATATCGTAATTATCGTAATCTCATCATATCATGTAGATGTCATTGCATTGGTAACCTAGTGATCGTGTGCATTACCGAGTGTTAGGTATTAGTGTTCTGATTGTGCCAGGTACGTAGTGATAACGTGTGAATGAATAAGTGAAAGTGACACGTACTTGTACACAATTAATGGACCCTATTGATTTATTGCATTGTCGACGCGTATGGAACGTGTATAAGTATAACCATAACTGGAATGGGACGGTTATGGAATACTTATATTAGTGTCATAGGTAAAGCACCAAACACTGTCCATTTATTCTGGGTATCAGTCGAGACATGCTTGATGGAGATCCTGTCTTCAGTTCTCGCGTAGACTTGTCATGGACCGACCGGTATTTGAGTTTATGGTTGGTGTTTGATGTAGAGCACGGGGTGTGGAGTAGTTTGAGTGTGAGTTCAACAGAATCTCGGGAGTCCCATTGCCGGCACATACAGCGATTCTGGAGATATATGGGTGATATTATTGATTATTAGCGAGCGACTCGGGCCCGTGTTCCCTTGTCCTTGGGTCCTACCCTTGGGTGGGGGATACTCACGAGTGGTTGACTCTCACACTTGGACTGGCGATTGCTTTAGCGACCTGGACAGTGAGACTTAGAGACTAATAGGATTAGTGACATTGACATGCACTGCTTACTGATTTGATATGTTTACCTGTTTTACTGTTTACCTGTACTGGCTACTTCATGCTCATGTTATTACTTCATGCTTACTGCTTCATATTCATCATTATTACACTTGTCATAAATGTATTTATATTTATTACTATAGTGTCGCTCTGACGACCTGAGTATGCATGCTCAGAGTGAGAATTGGATCTAGCTTGGACCAGGACCTGACGTACCTCGAGAATATTGTGGACATCTTGATCAGCGACCCAGAGCTATACTCCCTTGAACTCTATCTGGTTAGTTCTTTGTATTTGTTTTGATTTAGCGACTGCATTTCTCATCGCTTGTGCATTGATTACTGAGTACCACATAGTGCTAGAAACCGAAGTGTGACTGCGGCAGGATTTTTCCTTGACCGTAGGAGCATGGCTGGTCTTGTCAACCCCTCGTATTCCGTATTTTGGGAAGCGGAGCGTGGCAGATTTTCTCGTTATTCCAAAAACATCAAATAAAATGAGACAATTTTTTCTCTCCAAAATAACAAGTAAAAAGGGATGGAATAAGTAATAAATTCATTTTGTTTCTATCTTTTGTACATGATTATTTTTCTTCCACGTGCGCCATATGAACTGGTAGCTATTAGCTATTACATTGGCAACTCCCTTGAAATTAAAGTTGTAGCTCACTCCTAGGCAAACTTTTATAAAAATAAAAGAGCTAAAAAATAAAAATAATTATCATTTATATATAAAAAATTAGGAGTGCCTTGTGATCATTACCTCTACTGTTGTGAGCTAACCCAGAGGTGTATCAAATTCTCTCAATTTTTTCCACAATCCGGACACCATCATCTTCTGTTTTATTGTGCAAGATGCAGATATGCCAAATTTGATGTGAATTCAATACCCTTTCACCGTTGATGTGGTGGGTGCGAAATTAACAGATTTTCAATAGTACAACGTTTTTAGTATTTTTACATTCCAAAATCAACGGTGCAAGAGTGTTGAATTCATATCAAATTTGGTGCATCTACATTTTGCGCAATAAAAATGAAGATAGTGGACGCTAATCATCGATAAAATTAGTGGAGGTTTAACTCTTTTCAACGTATAGAAGTAAATTCCCTCAAGTGCCACATGAGATTCCGTTTTCTCATATGTTATAGTTGTTTAGTTTAAAAAAAGGATATTAAAATATGAAAAATCTTAGGGTATTTTTTTTGGTATTTTATAAAGTTTTGGCAAAATGGATTATACCTTTTGTCACTTCATTGAAATTAAACCCATTTTTCTTATGTTAACGGGCTTATAGGACCACCGCAGTTGTTTTTCTTTTTCTGTTGTTCAACTTATATTTTGATTCTTGTTTCGTTGCTGACATTGAGATCTAATCTGCATAAGTTTTAATTATGATCTCATGTCAAAGCAATCTGTCTTTAGCTGCAGAATACATTAATTAATGTTTAATGTATGCAATATCAGATAATAAAAAAAACATCATGCAAATAATATATATAACTTTTGGGAACAAACAAACTTTTATATGCATGCTCGCAAATCATATGTTCAGAAAAATTTGATTACACATTAAAAGAAAGATTAACATTGCACAAGAGATCGATTAAATACTACTCATTGTGCATGCGCAATGAATCAATATGATTCCGAATATGGCGACTGTATAAGTCGAGGCGGCACGACCAACTCTTGGCTTCCAACAGGACAGCTTTCAGCGGTTTGAACCGTGCCGTATTTCTTGAGAGACGCCAAGCTTGGATAGTAACCTTGGCATAGAGACCAGATCTCGATCTTTGCATAATAACGGCGGCCCAGATCTAGATCCTGTCCCCTACAAGCAGCAGTTTTAGTTCGGAAGTCGCGTCCGTAAGCAGAATGAGCATCTCCTTACGGTCGCGTAATTCACAGACGGCTTTTATTCTCTCCGATACACTGTGTGGCGCTTTATATTTGGGCAGCTCGATCGTGTATTTCATAACCCACACTTCGATGACGTCTGGACTCCGATTCACACGCCGTGACTTCCCAGTTCGACAAGGTGGAACCTGGTCTGCCTCTCCATAGGCGGCATGCTTTCAATCACAGCGACCTCCTCGCTCTCCACGTCAAACGACATTAAACGGAATCCATCATTATATTCATCAGCTCCATGTATCACCCAGTATATCCTTCCATCGACGTATATCATCGACGCCCTCTCGTGACGCGGTTTAAAGGTCATGCCCGCTGCGCGTACCACTCTCCAGCCGCTACCGCCAGCCACACGACGACGACTTTGGGTGTACATCTTGATCACGTCTGTAGATTGCAAGCCCACAAGGTTACCGCGCCAGCGGATTGTCTTTGTGATGCAGACGACCTTGTATTGTTTAGACAAGGGAGCATAGCCCAACCCGACGGTGCAGGCCGCAATTTTTGTTTTGATACAAAGGGGGCAACGGTAAGTACTAGTGCGTAAGAGGATTGGCCACGATTATGGAGCGGTCCTCGAATCTGTTGCAGGGGATGATGCAAAGCAAGCCGTTGCAGGGGGCGGAAGGCAAGCAACAGATGTCAATGAGCGGCGGCTGTGTGCGATCAGAGTATTTGTGAGGATGATGTTTGATGATCATCATGTAACGGCCGTCTTTGAAACTTGACATGCAGACGAGGAGCTGGCCGCAAACGACTTGGATCATGAAGGATAGGATCAACGCAGGATCAGCACATGATGATGATGATAACAATGTCCGTCGTGTGTGGAGTCCTCTAAAGTATTCGCTGCCTATGGTGTCACGCCATTGTTTTGATATGCAATGCAGTCGAAGGACGGACCTTGCGGGGAGCCTCGAGAGGATCTCCATCACCAAATCTTCTGACAACTTAACCTTCGCTGACTTGCTCTTCTTCATGTCTGGTAGGAACACGTGGCCATGTATAATAATTTTTGCTTTTGATAAATTAGTCGATCAATATGCAGCATATATGCGTCCATCCCTACCCTTATACATACATACATACATACATACATACAAAGGAATTAAGTTAGAATATTAAATTAGGAAATGGGAGTCCTTGTTTGATTCAGGTACACAAATTTTACCTTTTTTCTAGATTTGTTTTAATTAATTTAATTTGCTTAGGTTGTTGAAAACTTAATTAATTTAGATATATAATATATAATCCTAGTCTTACTAGTGTATGGGAGCATCCTAAGCTCTAGTCCGACTTGATCTCTAAAGCTTTAAATTGCAATTTTTTGTTATCTAATTTAGTTTTGAATTTTTTTAAATGTTTGATACAGCCACACAATGTGGCCATGTTACAAATATACCTGCCATAGGTTGATTGCTTTCATAATACATACAAAACACCTAATTGAGGCTTGAATTTTCAGTAATTAATGTGTTTCAAGACGGAGGGCATGATTAATTAGATGTCTCCTTTAATCGGTGAAGAATTTGCAGTATGCTGCTGAATTTTTCGATGAAAAAACAATATATCTTGCAAATATGAGATATCAAAAGGCGAATAACGTTTTATTAATTATCATATATTATGATGTTTAGGTAGCATCTGCAAAAAACCGATGCATCTTGCAATTATAGGATCTGAATACTGAGGCAAGCATGGAGTTGTTTCGGAAAATTTCCCCTTTGTCGACTGGGTTCGCTTTCATTCTGTTCTTCTGAAATTTTTATAGCATTATGTTTGATTAGTTGCATATGCCATGCAATCGGAATTAGGTTCCATTTTTTTATGGACCCGACATGTGATTTCACTTTTAGAGCTTCTGCATTAGTGAAGTAAAGGGAGGGGTGGACGCGTTAATCAAAGCATTGAAGCAGTGCTCATACTGCATTAGTGAAAGAACACACATACCTGGCATATATAGATGCTCGCGCTTGGTAGCAACAGTACATGGAGGAAGAAGTTCTGAATAAAAAAAAAACCATTGATTGGTGATTCCGAATGAGGTGAAGGTTTTTTGTAATGAAAGTCACAAAAAATGAGAGTAATTTTCAGTCGCATGCCTGCACTTTGTCATGGATCAATCTTAACTGATAATAGCATCGGACGAAACAATGTGTACCTAAATCAGAGAAACCTTATCCAAGAAGATCAAGCGTGTCTCCTGTCCCGCATCCTCAAGCAATGGATATGTAAACCATTCTAAACATGAACTGCGAATGGCATTTAATGCGGATACATTAGATTATAAGGATTAGAAAAAGAGGTGAACATATTTTGGTACAAGTATGAAAGGTGATATTTCAAATTCACTCAATAGTAAATATTCAACATTTCTAATGTGCATTGAGATTGCTCGATCTGCAGTTTTCTATGTAATCATCAGTTCTAGCATACCTGTCAAAAGCCATGAAGGAGAACAATTGGCTCTCCTCCCTTATGTTGCCTTGGCTTCACACAGCTACTCAAGATAGAGCTTTCCACGAAGCTTGCCTAAATTGCTCGAGAATTTTTTTTCCCTCTTTATTTTTTTTGAATAAAGAGCAGGGCCCAAAGCCCGTCTCATGCGTTCTATATTCGTCAAAAAGTCTTACTACAAATATAAAACCAAAAATTACATCAGGGAAATTAACAAACAAACCCTTACTTTGAATTGGAATAACGCAAAGGAAAAGAAAAGAAAGGAAGAAACCCAAAACACACACACACATTAGGCATCCACAATGTTGCATTCTTAGCACAATAGCCTTGGATCCGCAATGGATCAAGATATTTGCATCCATTGTCCTTATCTCCAATTGATCAAGATCCCCATGAAGTCTATACAATTTATATATCATCATGCATTGCAACTTATTGGTTACAAATTTACAATAGTACAGCAGATTACCACGGCCGCCATTTATGTAACCATTTATGTAACGTAGCCGATAGATTATAAGGTTTGTTAGTTTATTAGAAGTTTCGATAGTTTGGAACACGGTATACACTACATATGCGAAGCACGAGAAAGTCAATAAAGGAATTACCTGCTTAATTTGATGGCCAACTCTATACCCCCCGCTAACCGTGAAGTCAACAGTGGCATCTTCCCCATCATGGCCGTAAACAGTGTAGCCGACCCACCTGAAATCAGAAAGGGGAACCTTAGGGTTGCGTGGTCACAATTAAACCATATGATAAAACCATAGACGAGATGATGCAAAAATTAGAACCTATAGTTGGGTTTAAAAGGTATATTACGGGGTCACGGTCAATCGCAATGTATTTGCTGAGGTGGCCCAGCCGGGGGATGGGGCCCAACCCTACGGATCCACCCTTTTGTTTTTTCTCTTTTTCGCTGAGGCGACCGCTGCGAATTAGCTTCCGTCGACCTCAGATCATGAAACTCTAAAGAAAACCTTTTTAAGTACCACTTAAGTAAGCTTACATAACTAAATTTCTTTCCTATTAGTTAATTGAAAATTGCTCATATCTAAGGGTAATTTGGTGTATTTTAGCCAAATATATATGAGATGTCGAGAGGAACCGGGAAATTTTAAACCGTATTATTCAAGACTCCATACCAATATAAGCTTTCAAGTATCAGCTTTATATAGAAGCAATATGTTTGATCTCCTGAAAGTGTAAATCAAGTATTTGTCAGCTAACATAATAGACACCATATATATACAACAAAATCTTTGGAAAACAAAATATTTGGGAACTTATTAAACTATGAGTTAAGACCAGCCCAATTCTTGAATGCAACCACAGCTTCCATCTTCCTAAAATTTCTCCTCCTCATCTTCTGCACCTTCAATTTCTTATGTGTCTCCATGAAAGCCTGCTTATGTCTCCATTTATCAATAAAAATCTTCAACTCCTGCGCTTTCTCCACCACTTGCATTGCTGCATCAAAGAACCCTCCTTTTACCAAAGCATACAAGAAAGCATCCACCAAATTATGATCAAACTCAATCCCTTTCCTCCTCACCTCATTCCACAATATCAACACACTGAAGTACTTCTCCAATGCCATGTAACCATTGATAAGCGAAAGATAGGTTTGAGTGTTGGGTTCGTATCGCAAAAACGACATCCTCTTATAAGTTCTTCGGGCGTCTTCTAATCGCCCGACTTTGCAAAACGCATGAATGATCGAATTCCAATCGTGGGTTGCGATTTCGATTCTCGGGTCGTCGACTATCGAATCGAGAAACGAAGCCATGAGCTCAGGCCTGTTGTTTGCGGTTAATCCTGTCATTATAGTGAGATAGCTCGTTTTGAGATCGGGCACTCGTGCTTCTCTCATTTCTCTGAAAAGAGAAAAGGCCGATTGAAAATCTTGAGTACTCATCGAAGCATCGATCAAAGAATCATAGCTTCCGGCGTCTAACTTTAATCCAGAAGCACTGATTTCCGAAACCAATTGTGCTGCTTCGGCCGTTCGTTGCTCTTTACAATAAGCTTTTAAAATTGACGAGTACACACCGATTCCAATCGAAGCTCCTCGAGCATTCATGTCATCGAGAATGCTATGTGCTTTATTTAAGTGACCAAGTTTAATGCAAGCATTAACAATCCCAAAACCTATTGAATCATCGATTCCTACCGCTTTCTCCGATTCCAGCTCTTGGGTTTCGATAATCAAGCTAGCCAAATCCTTGATCCTACCGTACTCGAAAAAACTCTTCACAATCTCGATAAAGGTCTCTTCTCCAAAAAACTTGCAGTCTTCGCCGCTTCGTTCTTTAACCCCTCGTAGAACGACATCCAAAACTTTTTCAAAGTTGCAGCTTTTCACATAGCCGCCGATCAAATTCTCGAAGAACGCCATCTTATCCTTAAAACCCAAAGCATCCATCAACTGATCAAGCTCCAAGATCCTATCTTCTCGCCTCTTCCATGCATACAAATAAGCTAGCGATCCGAAGCTATCGGAATCCGGCGACACCCCTAACCCCGACATGATCTCCACCACCCTCTCTGCGTCCGGGACCGAACCCAGCTCCCTACAGCAACCATCAAGCACCTCATTGAAAGAACCCAAGTCGGGCCTCATCGAATCGACCTTCTCCTCCAAACAAACCCTGCAATGCTCCTCGAAAACCTTCAGAAACCCCGCGAAAGCCCCACTCCTTCTCCCAAGCCTCCCCAATTGCTTCCCCCAGACCGAAAACGGCGCAAAGATCCGGTTTTTAAGCATGGTTTTGGCCAGGGCGAACGCAGGGGCGGAGGCGTTGGCCGAATCGAATGATTCGAAGAGGGCTTTCAGGGTATCGAAGGCGATGGAGCCCGGGCTCTTCTCGATTAGAAGGATTGAGGAAGCGAAGGCGCGCTTGAGGTTTCAGGGTATCAAATAACCTTCGCTGACTTGCTCTTCTTCATGGCTGGTAGGAACACGTGGCCATGTATAATAATTTTTGCTCTTGATAAATTAGTCGATCAATATGCAGCATATATGCGTCCATCCCTACCCTTATACATACATGCATGCATACATACATACAAAGGAATTAAGTTAGAATATTAAATTAGGAAATGGGAGTCCTTGTTTGATTCAGGTACACAAATTTTACCTTTTTTCTAGATTTGTTTTAATTAATTTAATTTGCTTAGGTTGTTGAAAACTTAATTAATTTAGATATATAATATATAATCCTAGTCTTACTAGTGTATGGGAGCATCCTAAGCTCTAGTCCGACTTGATCTCTAAAGCTTTAAATTGCAATTTTTTGTTATCTAATTTAGTTTTGAATTTTTTTAAATGTTTGATACAGCCACACAATGTGGCCATGTTACAAATATACCAGCCATAGGTTGATTGCTTTCATAATACATACAAAACACCTAATTTAGTCTTGAATTTTCAGTAATTAATGTGTTTCAAGACGGAGGGCATGATTAATTAGATGTCTCCTTTAATCGGTGAAGAATTTGCAGTATGCTGCTGAATTTTTCGATGAAAAAACAATATATCTTGCAAATATGAGATATCAAAAGGCGAATAACGTTTTATTAATTATCATATATTATGATGTTTAGGTAGCATCTGCAAAAAACCGATGCATCTTGCAATTATAGGATCTGAATACCGAGGCAAGTATGGAGTTGTTTCGGAAAATTTCCCCTTTGTCGAATGGGTTCGCTTTCATTCTGTTTTTCTGAAATTTTTTACAGCATTATGTTTGATTAATTGCATATGCCATGCAATCGGAATTAGGTTCCGTTTTTTTATGGACCCGACATGTGATTTCACTTTTAGAGCTTCTCCATTAGTGAAGTAAAGGGCGGGGTGGACGCGTTAATCAAAGCATTGAAGCAGTGCTCATACTGCATTAGTGAAAGAACACACATACCTGGCATATATAGATGCTCGCGCTTGGTAGCAACAGTACATGGAGGAAGAAGTTCTGAATATAAAAAAAAACATTGATTGGTGATTCCGAATGAGGTGAAGGTTTTTTGTAATGAAAGTCGCAAAAAAGGAGAGTAATATTCAGTCGCATGCCTGCACTTCGTCATGGATCAATCTCAACTGATAATAGCATCGGACGAAACAATGTGTACCTAAATCAGAGAAACCTTATCCAAGAAGATCAAGCGCCGGTGTCTCCTGTCCCGCATCCTCAAGCAATGGATATGTAAACCATTCTAAACATGAACTGCGAATGGCATTTAATGCGGATACATTAGATTATAAGGATTAGAAAAAGAGGTGAACATATTTTGGTACAAGTATGAAAGGTGATATTTCAAATTCACTCAATAGTAAATATTCAACATTTCTAATGTGCATTGAGATTGCTCGATCTGCAGTTTTCTATGTAATCATCAGTTCTAGCATACCTGTCGAAAGCCATGAAGGAGAACAATTGCTTCTCCTCCCTTATGTTGCCTTGGCTTCACACAGCTACTCAAGATAGAGCTTTCCACGAAGCATGCCTAAATTGCTCGAGAATTTTTTTTCCCTCTTTATTTTTTTTGAATAAAGAGCAGGGCCCAAAGCCCGTCTCATGCGTTCTATATTCGTCAAAAAGTCTTACTACAAATATAAAACCAAAAATTACATCAGGGAAACTAACAAACAAACCCTTACATTGAATTGGAATAACGCAAAGGAAAAGAAAAGAAAGGAAGAAACCCAAAACACACACACACACATTAGGCATCCACAATGTTGCATTATTAGCACAATAGCCTTGGATCCGCAATGCATCAAGATATTTGCATCCATTGTCCTTATCTCCAATTGATCAAGATCCCCATGAAGTCTATACAATTTATATATCATCATGCATTGCAACTTATTGGTTACAAATTTACAATAGTACAGCGGATTACCAGGGCCGCCATTAATGTAACCATTTATGTAACATAGCCAATAGATTATAAGGTTTGTTATTTTATTAGAAGTTTCGATAGTTTGGAACACAGTATACACTACATATGCCAAGCACGAGAAAGTCAATAAAGGAATTACCTGCTTAATTTGATGGCCAACTCTATACCCCCCGCTAACCGTGAAATCAACAGTGGCATCTTCCCCATCATGGCCGTAAACAGTGTAGCCGACCCACCTGAAATCAGAAAGGGGAACCTTAGGGTTGCGTGGTCACAATTAAACCATATGATAAAACCATAGACGAGATGATGCAAAAATTTGAACCTATAGTTGGGTTAAAAAGGTATTTTACGGGGCCAGGGTCAATCGCAATGTATTCGCTGAGGTGGCCCAGCCCGGGGATGGGTCCCAACCCTACGGATCCACCCTTTCATTTTTTCTCTTTTTCGCTGCGGCGACCGCTGCGAATTAGCTTCGGTCGACCTTGGATCATGAAACTCTAAAGAAAACCTTTTTAAGTACCACTTAAGTAAAGCTTACATAACTAAATTTCTTTCCTATTGGTTAATTGAAATTTGCTCATATCTAAGGGTAATTTGGTGTATTTAAGCTAGATATATATGAGATGTCGAGAGGAACCGGGAAATTTTAAACCATATTATTCAAGACTCCATACCAATATAGGCTTTCAAACATCAGCTTTATATAGAAGCAATATGTTTGATCCCCTGAAAGTGTAAATCAAGTATTTGTCAGCTAACATAATAGACACCATATATATACAACAAAATCTTTGGAAAACAAAATATTTGGGAACTTACTAAACTATGAGTTAAGACCAGCCCAATTCTTGAATGCAATCACTGCTTCCATCTTCCTAAAATTTCTCTTCCTCATCTTCTGCACCTTCAATTTCTTATGTGTCTCCATGAAAGCCTGCTTATGTCTCCATTTATCAATAAAAATCTTCAACTCCTGCGCTTTCTCCACCACTTGCATTGCTGCATCAAAGAACCCTCCTTTTACCAAAGCATACAAGAAAGCATCCACCAAATTATGATCAAACTCAATCCCTTTCCTCCTCACCTCATTCCACAATATCAACACACTGAAGTACTTCTCCAATGCCACATAACCATTGATAAGCGAAAGATAGGTTTGAGTGTTGGGTTCGTATCGCAAAAACGACATCCTCTTATAAGTTCTTCGGGCGTCTTCTAATCGCCCGACTTTGCAAAACGCATGAATGATCGAATTCCAATCGTGGGTCGCGATTTCGATTCTCGGGTCGTCGACTATCGAATCAAGAAACGAAGCCATGAGCTCAGGCCTGTTGTTTGCGGTTAATCCTGTCATTATAGTGAGATAGCTCGTTTTGAGATCGGGCACTCGTGCTTCTCTCATTTCTCTGAAAAGAGAAAAGGCAGATTGAAAATCTTGAGTACTCATCGAAGCATCGATCAAAGAATCATAGCTTTCGGCATCTAACTTTAATCCAGAAGCACTGATTTCCGAAACCAATTGTGCTGCTTCGGCCGTTCGTTGCTCTTTACAATAAGCTTTTAAAATTGACGAGTACACACCGATTCCAATCGAAGCTCCTCGAGCATTCATGTCATCGAGAATGCTATGTGCTTTATTTAAGTGACCGAGTTTAATGCAAGCATTGACAATCCCAAAACCTATTGAATCATCGATTCCTACCGCTTTCTCCGATTCCAGCTCTTGGGTTTCGATAATCAAGCTAGCCAAATCCTTGATCCTACCGTACTCGACAAAACTCTTCACGATCTCGATAAAGGTCTCTTCTCCGAAAAACTTGCAGTCTTCGCCGCTTCGTTCTTTAACCCCTCGTAGAACGACATCCAAAACTTTTTCAAAGTTGCAGCTTTTCACATAGCCGCCAATCAAATTCTCGAAGAACGCCATCTTATCCTTAAAACCCAAAGCATCCAGCAACTGATCAAGCTCCAAGATCCTATCTTCTCGCCTCTTCCATGCATACAAATAAGCTAGCGATCCGAAGCTATCGGAATCCGGCGACACCCCTAACCCCGACATGATCTCCACCACCCTCTCTGCGTCCGGGACCGAACCCAGCTCCCTACAGCAACCATCAAGCACCTCATTGCAAGAACCCAAGTCGGGCCTCATCGAATCGACCTTCTCCTCCAAACAAACCCTGCAATGCTCCTCGAAAACCTTCAGAAACCCCGCGAAAGCCCCACTCCTTCTCCCAAGCCTCCCCAATTGCTTCCCCCAGACCGAAAACGGCGCAAAGATCCGGTTTTTAAGCATGGTTTTGGCCAGGGCGAACGCAGGGGCGGAGGCGTTGGCCGAATCGAATGATTCGAAGAGGGCTTTGAGGGTATCGAAAGCGATCGAGCCCGGGCTCTTCTCGATTAGAAGGATTGAGGAAGCGAAGGCGCGCTTGAGGTTTAGGCGGTCGGCGGCGGAGGAGGAGAGGTGGAGGATGAGGGAGTTGGAGAGGTGGGGGTTGGGGAGGAGGGAGGCGGAGGCTAGGGCTTTGAAGGAGCGCCAGGCCTGGTCGGTTTGGAGAGAGGAGAGAGACGACTGGAGCGTTGATTCGAGGTGGGATTTGGATTCTAGGGTTAGGGTTTTGGGGGATGATGGTGGGTCTAGGGTTTTGGGAGGAGGTGAAGGTGATGGTGGTGGGGGTTTGGGGCGAAGAGGGAAGACTGAGGGCTGGAGGAATGAGTAGAGGATTGGGATGACAGAGGAGGAGGAGGAAGATGAGGATTCAACTTGAGTGGCGATTTTTCTCAGCATTTTTTGTGTTTTTTTTTTTTGTAGCTACTAAAACTTCAATGTTCATGAATTAATTTGCAGGTAATCAAAAATAGATATAATCCTAAAATCCTAATAAGAGAAAGACAACTAAAGAGGGAGAGAAAGGAGTAATATGATGGTAACAATTGGGCCATAGTCTGATGGGCTTTTTTAAGATGGATCGAATTGGGTCATGACCCATGATTCATAACCCGGACCATATTTCTATTGATCTAAAACAACAAACTCACATGGCTTAAAAATATCTACTGTCATAACCACAACTCCATAAAGCATGCAGCGTGCATGATTTGAAACAAAGAAAAAAAATCATTGAAAATAATAAATTTCTTAGTTGTTAGAATGTCTGCAACATCGCCCCTGAAAATCCCATGTCATGTTCAACCACTTCCTCCTTTTCTCCTCCCAACCAAGGACTTCTTTCTTTTTAATCATTCTTTATCTTCTTTTTCACGTGCATCACATGAACTTAAAATCTGTTTGAGGCATACACTAATAAGATTGTATCCAGCAATCTTAATTTGGCGTATAATAAATCTAAGAAAATGTCGAAATCTCATTATGATTTTACAAGAAAAGACAAATTTACGGTGTTCACTCACAATTTATATATGAAATTTGGGCGTGGGGGTGGGGGTGGTGGGGGGGGGGAATCGAGTCATGTCCTGTAACTCGTGGGAATATGAATAAAAATATCTCATTTTTTAAAGAAGTAACATGAGAATGGGGAAAAATCTCGATCCTAAACTGATGATGCTCTATATTGGCGACCTTCCAGATCAGGACACGTGGCAGATGACGTGTCCCAGAACTCAGAAGAGAGGGCCCACAGGGGCCGATCAGGCCACCCCTGTACCCGACCTACAAGCACAAAGCTGGCTCACCTCAGGGCCCCCTGCAAATTGGCCTCCTCGGCTTCTCAGCTCGCCTCCGAGCTACCGCAGGACCAAGATACCTCGGCCCTCTCACTCGTTCCCGAGCTCTCCCGCCGAGACCATCTTCCTCGGTCCCTCCGACCGACCAACTCCACCACTCACAGGCGTAACCGCCGCTCCGCAAATCTCGTAATGCGCAGATTCTCCGCCAGCAACATCCCACGTTCCACGCCATCACGATCCCCATTAATGGGCGATCCGCTCTTTACGCGGGCGTGACGTCGGGAGCATAACTGCCGGCGTGATTCTCGCGCCTGCTGCTGCATGCCACCACCGCTATATAAACCCCCATCACAGAGGGGTCAAGTAAGCCATTTTTTACATTTTTATGCCGTTACTCTGCTCGGATCTCATCACTAACTTGAGCGTCGGAGGGTCCTTGGTGGTACCAAACCACCCCGGGACTTCTTTGCAGGTACTCGGCAACACCTCCCTCACCTCACCTCTTCCTCCAAAGACCCATTGAGACCCGGACGCGAAGGAAGATAATCAACTATGTCCACCGCGAGATCAACGGAAGACAACATCTGACAGAGGCCCGAAAAGGAGCTCCATCAGTTGGCGCCGTCTGTGGGAAACGAAACTCCACAAAAAAAAAACAAAGTTGGCCTTCCGATCTCCATCTCCATGGCAAGCGATTACCCTGAAGATCCAGATACCAGCCGCCGCCTCCCCCTCACCGGAGGCGCGGGTGAACCTCCTCCGGCGACCGTCATCAACACCCTCGCCGGCCAAATAGACCGACACCCCCTCCCTTGACGGGGTCGCATAGAGGGGGCTCGCCACGGCGGCTCGAGGGCCACCTCGCCCAAGGATCTAAGCCCTCACTAAGAGGCAGCCCAGCAGCTACCCTGCTCGGCTATCCCTGGCGGGTAGCTTTCCTACCGCAACGCCAGAGATCAGAAAGTCCTCCCGGAGGTAGTCGAGCCCGAGGATCCCTCGCTCGGCTATCCCTGGCGGGTAGCTTCCCTACCGCAATGCCACGGATCAGAAAGTCCTCCAAAGGCAGTCGAGCCCGAGGATCCTTCGCTCGGCTATCCCTGGCGGGTAGCTTCCCTACCGCAACGCCAGGGATCAGAAAGCCCTCCCAGAGGCAGTCGAGCCCGAGGATCCCTCGCTCGGCTATCCCTGGCGGGTAGCTTCCCTACCGCAACGCCAGGGATCAGAAAGTCCTTCCAGAGGCAGTCGAGCCTGAGGATCCCTCGCTCGGCTATCCCTGGCGGGTAGCTTCCCTACCGCAACGCCAGGGATCAGAAAGTCCTCCCAGAGGCAGTCGAGCCCGAGGATCCCTCGCTCGGCTATCCCTGGCGGGTAGCTTCCCTACCGCAACGCCAGGGATCAGAAAGCCCTCCCAGAGGCAGTCGAGCCCGAGGATCCCTCGCTCGTCTATCCTTCAGGACAAAAGCCCTCGCCAAGAGGCACCGGGCAGTAACCCTGCCTGGCCAAGGGTCCTTGGTAGGCTTCTTACAGCCCTATAACTCTTCCCGCGTTAAGAACCAAAGTCCTCCCAAAGACAGTCGGGTCCTTGCTCGGCTATCCCCGGCTGGTAGCTTCCTACCACAACCGACAGGGATCAAAGTCCTCGCCAAGAGGCACTGGGCAGCAACCCCGCTCGGTCCCCGTCCTGAAGGATCAAAAGTCCTCCCAGAGGCAGTCGAGCCCGAGGATCCCTTGCTCGGCTATCCCTGGCGGGTAGCATCCCTACCGCAACGCCAGGGATCAGAAAGTCCTCCCAGAGGCAGTCGAGCCCGAGAATCCCTCGCTCGGCTATCCTCGGCGGGTAGCTTCCCTACCGCAACGCCGGGGATCAGAAAGCCCTCGCCAAGAGGCACCGAGCAGCTACCCTGCTCGGCCATCCTTCGCAGGCCTCTCAGGGACCCTCCAGTGTCAAGGATCAAAGCCCTCGCCAAGAGGCACCGAGCAGCTACCCTGCTCGGCCATCCTTCGCAGGCCCCTCAGGGCCCCTCCAGCGTCAAAGATCAATGCCCTCGCCAAGAGGCACCGAGCAGCTACCCTGCTCGGCCATCCTTCGCAGGTCTCTCAGGGACTCTCCAGCGTCAAGGATCAAAGCCCTCGCCAAGAGGCACCGAGCAGCTACCCTGCTCGGCCATCCTTCGCAGGCCTCTCAGGGACCCTCCAGCGTCAAGGATCAAAGCCCTCGCCAAGAGACACCGAGCAGCTACCCTGCTCGGCCATCCTTCGCAAGCCTCTCACGGCCCCTCCAGCGTCAAGGACCAAAGCCCTCATCATGAGGCCGCCAAGTTCCTTCCTGCTCGGCGCATCCCCAGCGGGCATTCTCCTGCCCATCAGATGCTGAGGATCTCAAGCCCTCACCGCGAGGCCGCCGAGTTCCTTCTGCTCGGCGCATCCCCAGCGGGCATCCTCCTGCCCATCAGACACTGAGGATCTGAAGCCCTTATCGCGAAGCCGCCGAGTTCCTTCTGCTCGGCGCATCCCCAGTGGGCATCCTCCTGCCCATCAGACGCTGAGGATCTCAAGCCCTCACCGCGAGGCCGCCAAGTTCCTTTTGCTCGGCGCATCCCCAGCGGGCATCCTCCTGCCCATCAGACGCTGATGGTCTGAAGCCCTCATCGCGAGGCCGCCGAGTTCCTTCCTGCTCGGCGCATCCCCAGCGGGCATCCTCCTGCCCATCAGATGCTGAGGATCTCAAGCCCTTACCGCGAGGCCGCCGAGTTCCTTCTGCTCGGTGCATCCCCAGCGGGCATCCTCCTGCCCATCAGACGCTGAGGATCTGAAGCCCTCATCGCGAGGCCGCCGAGTTCCTTCTGCTCGGCGCATCCCCAGCGGGCATCCTCCTGCCCATCAGACGCTGAGGGTCTGAAGCCCTCATCGCAAGGCCGCCGAGTTCCTTCCTGCTCGGCGCATCCCCAGTGGGCATCCTTCTGCCCATCAGACGCTGAGGGTCTGAAGCCCTCTTCGCGAGGCCACCGAGCCTTTTCCTACTCGGCGCATCCCGGCGGGTAGCTTCCTACCCAACAAAGACAAGGATCAAAGTCCTTTCAGACTCGACTACCCCTGGCCGGTAGCTTCCCTACTCGCAACGCCAGGGGTCAAGATCCTCGCCAAGATCAACCGAGCAGCTTCCCTACTCGGTCATCCCCAGTAGGCATCCTCCTGCCCAACAGACGCTGCGGGTTTGTAGACCTCATAACTGTAGGGCTACTAGGCACACTCAAGAGGTTCCACAAGGCATCAACCGTGCTAAATTAAAATTTTCCGGTGCCGAGAAACCCTAAACTAGATCGTTAACTAGAGATTAGGCGAAAACTAATGCAAGCAAACAACTTTGCTACTAAGTGAATGGAAATACAACCTTTGTAGATCCGGTCCTCCACTTCCTTAGCTCCGTGACGATGTCCCTTCGCTGCGATCATCGGATCCCGGACTCTAGCGTCGGTTTCATCGGAGAAATGGGCGGGCTAGGTCGTCGACTTCGATGCCGAAGATGATCTACGTCGAGGCAACTCAAGATCAAGCTCCATCTTCACTTGGTCATAGAACTTGTGAAGATAACACACTCTACTACATGGCAAGTGGTAGAGGATGAAGAAATAGGAAGTGGGTTCACTTTGGATTTGGATTTCTCACTCTCTTTCTCATGGCACCATTGAAGGTAGCAAGGTTTCTTCTTCTTGAAGAAGAAGAAGAAGAAGAAAGAATATGATGAGAATAATAATATCAATTGATGAATAATAATAAATCAAGTGATCTTATCATAATGCAACCATGGGTTAGTGTAACAAGTGTAGAGAATAAACTAGGGTTTAGTTAAATGGTTAGGTTAAGAAAAGAAACAAAATGGTCAAAGCTTTTAAAGCTTCATGAAGTTTCAAGAATGAAACAAAGTTAGCCACCATTTTATTCTTGCCAAAATAAATAAGTAAATAAATAAATAAGGTAATGGAAACCCTAACCATTAACTAAACATGGTTTAAAGTAAACAGACACCCAAGTTTGCATATATCATCAAACATGATACAAACTAGTGCACAAACATATATCATATATACAATGTGCACATCAAGTGAGAAAATCCATCTTAAGTGAACAAATACTAGTTAATGTAAAGTAATATATCAAATATATAATTATACATTAAATCATTAAATCAACACTTGATTTAACGATCCGGTCACATCGCATATGACCGACTAATATCCAATGTATCGACTTATCGAATCAATCCTCGATTCGATAACTAGGTTATATCGCATACAACCAATCGATACATTCATCGCGAGAATAGAATACGGTATCACATACACGCATTATTCTCGGTCCCGCACATATCTCATATGCGCTCCTATTTCGTTTCGCTTGAGCCAGGAAACCTCTGTGTAGGACTCTAAAGACTCGTCAATACGCCGGCAGCAGGTGATGATCATATCAAACACCCACAAGCCGCAAGCGGTCTGCTAAACGTAACGGCCACCCGGGTATTGAGCGATCAGAAGATCAACGAGCAAGCCCGCTCACACTCCTGTGAATCCAACCAGTAACACTTACCGTACAGTCCGGTCTCGTCGTCTGATATGTCGCATATCTCGCATAGGGGTGGTAAACGTCAGACCCCAATAGCTCGATAAGTCGTGTCAATATGAGGTCTATAACAGTTCGAGAAACTACTGGTAACACTTACCAGTAAATCTCAGCAACCCTGGCCAGGGATTTCCGGTTATAGCCAATCGAACACAGCGCAACATCAACTCCCTATACCGGGAGAGACGGATCCCCTCCTATCGCACATTGCCTCCATGTGATTCGGGACTGTACCAAAAACCACCGTTTTGCACGCCCTCTTGGACGTGGTAAGGTGGAAATCAAAGCACAGTGGGAATCACACAAGACTCTATGACGATCTCGAGTCTACAGACTAACCTGTACCAGTGTCACCAGAGAACTGCCATCTGACGTAAGGTATAATACCATCTGGGAGTTCTCGACGAGTCCGTCCAATATACCCAGTCTCCACTGAGCACCCTATATCATCTCTGATGTCAAACACCAATGGATATGGGATCATCCATCGCCCATCTGTATGAGTCAAGAAGGTATACGCTAGTCTACTCTAGTATATCGATGCCCCGTTTCGATACACCCACGACTAGGGACCTTGAAGGATGTACTTATGGACTACCATATCCCCACTAGTATGATCCGCATCATAGTCCAGGTAGTCAAGTACACATCCTAAGGGCTTTTGTCACGCCCCGCTTCCCAGAGTACGCAAGATTGAGCACGTGACATAGCCAACCATGCTACCTGTGGGTAGGAAGTATCCATCCACAGTCACATTACGGCTGTAGAGATATCAAGAACAAGATAAATAAACTATCTAACACATGTCCAAATCCATAATAACCAGAGTCAATGATAAATAAGTGCGGAAGCAAATGATCCAATGCAATAATAGAAAGGTACGTCCCGTAATGCGGGATCACGCCTGGAAATAAAATGCAATAAATGAACTAACCACTACAGAACTCACAAATCAGCCTGTTGGCTGAAGTACTCCTGCTCAGTCGTCGACAGTGGTACGGAATCTGGGCCATGCAAAACCCAGACGTCAGCGCGTCATGACATCAAGTATATGGTATAAACATGGTAATAAGCAATGCAAGTATGAACATGAATAAAGCAGTAATAAGAAATAACAAGCAGGGTAATGTGCAATGGTGACTAAACTGTCCTATCAGGTTTTCTACTCTATAGTCCTTGAAATCAATTGATGAATCGTCGATGTAACTCAATAGTATCCCGTGCGTGCCCGGGACCACGGTCAAGATCCTCGGGGCTGAATCCGAGACGTGCCGCTAAGCAGTAAAAGGTGGTAGGATGGGCGAGTGATGTCAGCATCAACACTCCGGGGCTGGCCAAGCCCGTAAGACTGATCAGAACATGTATCGAACTGTTGAGTTACAAGTCGGTTTCACCTTTGATTTCCCCATACCCCCAAGCTATGTATGTCAGGTCAGGTATTCAGTAGTCAAGGACTAATGCCAACACAAAATCCGATAAGAGTAGGTCTGTCTGGATAGACAGCAGGGATGGTCGGGTTTGTCGGCATTAGGCATGAGATCAGGTAACAGGTAAAGCCATGGTACATCAGGTCAACCAGGTAATGTATAAAGGTGTCATGTCATGTCAAGAGTGTACGGTACCATGTCATGTCAAGTAGGAAGTGTAACAGGTCATGTCAGGAAGCACAAGATATCATGTGGGTGCTCATAATCAAACTAACATAAACATGTGTATAAATAAACAAGCATGAGTACTATCAGAACAATAACTGGAACATGTAATATGATATGCCAATAGATATAATTTCAAGGATATGGATGCACAGTTATCGATTAGGGTTACATTTATAGTTCCAATATTAATTAGGATACAATTTATTAAACATGGAGTGTTAATATCACATTATTATGTAGTGATGTGATCTATGGATGCAATTATATGTATCTTAAATGCGATGGATGCAAACGGGTATCCGAAAAGTTATAAAACTATAAAATGGTAATGTGGGATGTACAACTAAACAATATGTGATATAATAATATTAATATGGATAGCATATTCAAAGCGATTAGTAACTATAAAAGATGTATTGATTAACCATGCACAAGAAGGTTCCGTTCAGAAATTTAGCGTCACCCTAATGTGTAAAATAGCTTAAAAATAACAAATATTCTCCAAAAGAGACGTATCGTATACCAAAACAAAGATAATTCAATAAGGTTTTCAGTTTTATAAGTATAAGCATCTCAGGTTATCCCTACAAAAAGTTATGAATATTCAAAGTTGAAAGTTTGCTGCTGGAATTTCCCTGTACAGCAGTTTAGAGACGTGTTCATTTGCATTTTACGTTAATTAAACAATTTATTTTTCAAGTAAATATTTCATAGAGTTATAGTATTCTGAATTAGCTTCGTAACGAACTAAGGAACGTATCCTAATGATTTTTCTATGATTTATAATGAATTTTATAAGATAAGGTGTACAGTAAATTTCAAATTTGTCATATCCGATTTTTCAACGACATTTCATATGTAAACTATAAGATTTTCAGATGTATAATATTATAAAATGAAGATTATAAAAGTATATAGCATGTAGCAAGATTAACTTGCCTCGATGGGTCGCGAATCGGGAAAACGGAACGTTAACCGTCGGCGGGGAAAACTCGCGACGGCGCACGGTTCACGGAATGAACCCAAACGACGAACAAAGGAACCACACGGGTCGGGGTATCTCGCTGGAACGTCGAGAAACGTCACCGGCACGACGGAATTCCGGTAACAAAAGAACAGTTAAAAGAAATGAGAAACGAGACATGAAGCAAGAAGAGAAAATGATAAAGAGAAGTACGAGAGAATATATAAGGGGTAGAGAGAGAGAGAAAGTGGAGAGAGAGAGAAGAAGGAGAGAGAGAAAGTGGGGACCACGGGGTTAAAGGGGAGGTTGCGATTGGCTGAGAGAATAAATTGAGAAGGATATAAAAGATTGTAAAAATATTATATGGTTAACTTAAAGATTTAAAAGATAGGTAATGAACAGTAAGATATCAGATTAGTTAGAAAAATATATGCGAAGGTTTTAATAATATTAAAAAAATTTGGGATTTTGGCGCCAAATGAAATATTTCCAAATTGCGCCCGGGTTGGGTCCAAAAATTCGAAATTCAAATAATAGGATTTTAAGCGGGTTCCAAATTTTAAAATGAAATGTTTTATGATTAAAAAGCATACTCTCAAAACGGACACACGTGCGTGCACGTAGCCATCCAAACTTGCCCGTTTTACTGAACGGGACGAGAACACAATGCACGGACGCTACCACGAGGGTAGGGGTATCAAGTAGGCCAAGATGAATATTTTCAATTTTATTTTAGATGCTAAAATTTGTTATATGTAGAAATGACTTTGCCGGGTAAATTTTACAGTAAGCAACAAACAAGCAAATTAAATGAAATGAGTACCACATTATACTCAAACAGTAACTGAAAATAGTAGCATTGGGCTCGGGTGTTACATTATACCCAACTACAAAAAGAATTTCGTCCTCGAAATTCCAAGAATACAAAGATAGATAACTACAAGAAAAGGTGAGGAAACTTCTGCCGGATTTCATCTTCTCGTTCCCAAGTGGATTCTCCATGCGATCGATTACCCCAAGAAACTAGCACAAGAGGGGTAACCTTGTTCTTAAGAACCTTTTCTCTTCGATCCTTGATTTCAACTGGTCGCTCTTCAAAAGTTAGGTCCTCCCGTACGGTCAACTCCGAATGATCCAATACGTGGGTTTCATCTCGAACATACCTCCGTAGTTGAGATACACGAACCACATCGTGCACACCTGCCAAGGACTGTGGTAACGCCAAACGGTACGCTACCTCTCCAACACGCTCCAATATCTCGAAGGGTCCAACGAATCGAGAACCAAGCTTTCCCCGACTCCCAAAGCGAATCACCCCTCTAGTCGGTGATATCTTCAAGAATACCAAATCACCCACGGTGAACTACAGAGGTCTTCTTGACGTATCTGCCCAACTCTTCTGTCGGTCCTGTGCTGCCTTCATATGATTTCTGATAGGGTTAACCTTCTCAACTGTCTGCACAACCAAATCTGGTCCCAAAAATCTTCGTTCACCGACATCGTCCCAATAAACAGGTGAACGGCATTTACGACCATACAAAGCTTCAAATGGAGCCATCTGAATAGTTGCCTGAAAACTGTTGTTGTAAGACAACTCCATCAAAAGTAGATGATCCTCCCAAGACCCCTTGAAGTCCAACCTGCATGTTCTCAACGTATCCTCAAGAGTTTGGATCGTTCTCTCCGACTGACCATCAGTTTGAGGATGATAAGCTGTGCTAAACTTCAATCGAGTCCCCAAACTTTCCTGTAAACTCCTCCAGAAGTGTGATAAGAACCGAGTGTCCCGATCGGACACGATGCTCACCGGTACTCCATGCAATCTTATGATCTCCTGCATGTACCGCTCTGCCAAAATCTCTACTGATTGACCAACCCGAAAAGGAATAAAGTGAGCTGCCTTGGTCAACCGATCAACAATCACCCTTACTGCATTGTTGCCTTTTGGACTCCGCGGTAAAGCCGTCACGAAATCCGTGGTTATATGTTCCCACTTCCACTGAGGAATCGGAAATGGTTGCAATAAACCAGCAACCATTTGGTGTTCAGCCTTGACTTGCTGACATACCAAGCACTTAGCCACGAAGCGAGCAATCTCCCGTTTCATGCCTTCCCACCAGAAATGCTGTCGAATATCTTGGTACATCTTTGTCCCTCCTGGATGTACAGAGTAAACTGAATTGTGTGCCTCCTTCATAAGCTCTTCACGCACATCCCCTTTTGGCGCACACACACGGCTACCATACCTCAACGAACCATCTTCGTGGATCAATAAATCTGTTCGTAGTCCGGCTTCAACCTGCTCTCGAAACTTTTGTAGTCTAGGATCCTGCGATTGTGCTGTTTTAATCTTCTCAACTAAGGACGACTGTACTTGCAACTGCATCGACTGTCCCGTAGCATGTGGTAGCGCAACCTCCAAGTCAAATCTCCGAAAATCCGCAATGATCTCCCTTTGTGCGGTCAATACCTGAATTGCTGGTAACCGACTTAGCGCATCTGGCACGACGTTAACTTTTCCCGGACGGTACTTAAGATCAAGGTCGTAGTCGGCCGTCAGCTCCAACCATCTGCGTTGCCTCATGTTCAACTCCTTCTGCGTGAACACGTACTTCAAGCTCTTATGATCTGTAAAAACTTCGACTCTTAAGCCCAAAAGGTAGTGTCTCCAAATCTTCAAAGCGAAAATCACAGCCGCAAGCTCCAAGTCATGAGTTGGATAATTCTTCTCATGGGTCTTCAGTTGTCTTGATGCGTACGCTACGACCTTCCCATGCTGCATCAAAACACATCCCAATTCTTTCCCAGATGCGTCGCTATGAATCATCAGTCCTCCGGAATTGTCTGGTACGGTCAGGATAGGGGCGGTTATCAACTTCTGCTTCAACGTCTCAAAGCCAACGCACACTTATCCGTCCATACAAAAGGTACCTCCTTACGCATAAGCTTGGTCAGCGGTTCTGCCAAACGAGCAAAGTTCTCCATAAATCTCCTGTAGTATCCGGCTAATCCAAGGAAACTTCTTATCTCAGCTACATTCCTTGGAATAGGCCAATCTCGAACTGCTGCAATCTTTTCGGGATGGACGGCGATTCCATCACCCGACACGACATGTCCCAGAAATTTCACTTCTTCCAGCCAGAATTCGCACTACTCATCTTCGCATAAAGCTTCTCCTGTCTCAACATCTGCAGGACCTAATGATATCCGGATCGCAAATCCAGTTTCGAGAATACTCTCGCGCCACTAAGCTGCTCAAAAGTCCTCCAATGCGAGGGATCGGGTACTTGTTCTTAATAGTCGCCCGGTTCAATTCTCGATAATCAATGCACATCCTTCTCGTGCCATCCTTCTTCTTTACTAAAAGAACTGGAGCTCCCAAGGCGAGTTGCTGCTTCGAATCCAACCCTTCTCAAGTAATTCACCAACTTGCTTCTTAACTCCTTCCAATTCCACTGGTGCCATTGGATAGTAAGCTTTAGACACTGGCGCTGCACCAGGACTAAGGTCAATCGTGAACTCCACGTCTCGCTTCGGCGGTAAGCCCGATATATCTTCAAACACGTCCATAGAATCACGAACAACAGCCGGCTCTTTACTTTCATCACTTCCATTGATGCAAGAACGTTGTTTGTCGGCCTAGCCCTAAACTCGACCGGCCCGACAGAACTGCTTCCTTACCGCAACTGCTGTCTGCTGTGAACTCCCAATTTTCCTGATATGCTCTGCTGTTCTCGAGCTGCCGTAAGAACCTGTGAGAAAGTGGTCAAACCCAGGGAGACGGTTTGCCTTTGGATGTCCACATCCAAGCTGCGCATGGACCTTCGTGCCCTGTCTGCATCGTTGGCGACTAAAGGTCCAGCGAAACTGCTGAGTCTCGTCCACTCTGCTGCATGCACGTCCACGGGTGCTCCATTCTGCCTCAGCCCAATAAATTTCTCTTCCATTTCCTCCCGTGCAGTCCGCGGAAAGAACTTCTCCAGGAAACTCTTAGAGAAATCCGCCTAACTGCTTGGCTTGGGCAAACGGTTCTCCTCCACAAGCCACCACTCTCGGCGTAATCCACTAGTTGAATGCGCACCACATCAACTCCTTTGTCCTCTGGAATCTGTGCCGCAATCAGCGAATTCTCCGTGCTGACTAGCCACTGCTCGGCTGGCATGGCTCCTCCAAACCAGTGAAAGTAGTAGGACCCATACGTCTGAACTCTGCCACGGTCCCTACTCGGTCAACTGGTCTAGTTCCAATCTTGTTCACAGACTGCTGAACGATCTGCAAACCTTCCTGAAACGAGTCCGCTTGCTGCTGGATCAGCTCGGGCTGTTTCTTTGATTTCCAGCATTCCTCTTATCACTCCAAGCATGGCGGCTCCGTTCACACGCCTCTGGTACGTCTTCAACTTCTTACCTGTCATAATCCTGAACTCAAAACACCCAATATTAGCATGATGATAGATTCTGAATATGGATCAAGGCTAGAACTCCAAGATACTTAAATAGAGTACCGCATTATAGCTATGCCGCGGTATCATAGCCGCAATTACTTAACTCCACCCAAGTCGCCCAAGTCCTAGGGATAACAAGAAATCAGGTTTCCGAGTCGACATGCAAAGTAAGTTTGCACGTCGTAAAAGATATAATCAGGAAGAATGTGATTCAAGAATGGTAAAACGGTCAATGTGGCTGGACATGTTTCCTAAACACGGGTATTCTGATTCGTGTATTGGGTACAATACCCAACTACAAAAGAATCAACCCGACTAACCTATGGCTCTGATACCAAAAGAACCATGTCACGCCCCGCTTCCCAGAGTACGCAAGATTGAGCACGTGACATAGCCAACCATGCTACCTGTGGGTAGGAAGTATCCATCCACAGTCACATTACGGCTGTAGAGATATCAAGAACAAGATAAATAAACTATCTAACACATGTCCAAATCCATAATAACCAGAGTCAATGATAAATAAGTGCGGAAGCAAATGATCCAATGCAATAATAGAAAGGTACGTCCCGTAATGCGGGATCACACCTGGAAATAAAATGCAATAAATGAACTAACCACTACAGAACTCACAAATCAGCCTGTTGGCTGAAGTACTCCTGCTCAGTCGTCGACAGTGGTACGGAATCTGGGCCATGCAAAACCCAGACGTCAGCGCGTCATGACATCAAGTATATGGTATAAACATGGTAATAAGCAATGCAAGTATGAACATGAATAAAGCAGTAATAAGAAATAACAAGCAGGGTAATGTGCAATGGTGACTAAACTGTCCTATCAGGTTTTCTACTCTATAGTCCTTGAAATCAATTGATGAATCGTCGATGTAACTCAATAGTATCCCGTGCGTGCCCGGGACCACGGTCAAGATCCTCGGGGCTGAATCCGAGACGTGCCGCTAAGCAGTAAAAGGTGGTAGGATGGGCGAGTGATGTCAGCATCAACACTCCGGGGCTGGCCAAGCCCGTAAGACTGATCAGAACATGTATCGAACTGTTGAGTTACAAGTCGGTTTCACCTTTGATTTCCCCATACCCCCAAGCTATGTATGTCAGGTCAGGTATTCAGTAGTCAAGGACTAATGCCAACACAAAATCCGATAAGAGTAGGTCTGTCTGGATAGACAGCAGGGATGGTCGGGTTTGTCGGCATTAGGCATGAGATCAGGTAACAGGTAAAGCCATGGTACATCAGGTCAACCAGGTAATGTATAAAGGTGTCATGTCATGTCAAGAGTGTACGGTACCATGTCATGTCAAGTAGGAAGTGTAACAGGTCATGTCAGGAAGCACAAGATGTCATGTGGGTGCTCATAATCAAACTAACATAAACATGTGTATAAATAAACAAGCATGAGTACTATCAGAACAATAACTGGAACATGTAATATGATATGCCAATAGATATAATTTCAAGGATATGGATGCACAGTTATCGATTAGGGTTACATTTATAGTTCCAATATTAATTATGATACAATTTATTAAACATGGAGTGTTAATATCACATTATTATGTAGTGATGTGATCTATGGATGCAATTATATGTATCTTAAATGCGATGGATGCAAACGGGTATCCGAAAAGTTATAAAACTATAAAATGGTAATGTGGGATGTACAACTAAACAATATGTGATATAATAATATTAATATGGATAGCATATTCAAAGCGATTAGTAACTATAAAAGATGTATTGATTAACCATGCACAAGAAGGTTCCGTTCAGAAATTTAGCGTCACCCTAATGTGTAAAATAGCTTAAAAATAACAAATGTTCTCCAAAAGAGACGTATCGTATACCAAAACAAAGATAATTCAATAAGGTTTTCAGTTTTATAAGTATAAGCATCTCAGGTTATCCCTACAAAAAGTTATGAATATTCAAAGTTGAAAGTTTGCTGCTGGAATTTCCCTGTACAGTAGTTTAGAGACGTGTTCATTTGCATTTTACGTTAATTAAACAATTTATTTTTCAAGTAAATATTTCATAGAGTTATAGTATTCTGAATTAGCTTCGTAACGAACTAAGGAACGTATCCTAATGATTTTTCTATGATTTATAATGAATTTTATAAGATAAGGTGTACAGTAAATTTCAAATTTGTCATATCCGATTTTTCAACGACATTTCATATGTAAACTATAAGATTTTCAGATGTATAATATTATAAAATGAAGATTATAAAAGTATATAGCATGTAGCAAGATTAACTTGCCTCGATGGGTCGCGAATCGGGAAAACGGAACGTTAACCGTCGGCGGGGAAAACTCGCGACGGCGCACGGTTCACGGAATGAACCCAAACGACGAACAAAGGAACCACACGGGTCGGAGTATCTCGCTGGAACGTCGAGAAACGTCACCGGTACGACGGAATTCCGGTAACAAAAGAACAGTTAAAACAAATGAGAAACGAGACATGAAGCAAGAAGAGAAAATGATAAAGAGAAGTACGAGAGAATATATAAGGGGTAGAGAGAGAGAGAAAGTGGAGAGAGAGAGAAGAAGGAGAGAGAGAAAGTGGGGACCACGGGGTTAAAGGGGAGGTTGCGATTGGCTGAGAGAATAAATTGAGAAGGATATAAAAGATTGTAAAAATATTATATGGTTAACTTAAATATTTAAAAGATAGGTAATGAACAGTAAGATATCAGATTAGTTAGAAAAATATATGCGAAGGTTTTAATAATATTAAAAAAATTTGGGATTTTGGCGCCAAATGAAACATTTCCAAATTGCGCCCGGGTTGGGTCCAAAAATTCGAAATTCAAATAATAGGATTTTAAGCGGGTTCCAAATTTTAAAATGAAATGTTTTATGATTAAAAAGCATACTCTCAAAACGGACACACGTGCGTGCACGTAGCCATCAAAACTTGCCCGTTTTACTGAACGGGACGAGAACACAATGCACGGACGCTACCACGAGGGTAGGGGTGTCAAGTAGGCCAAGATGAATATTTTCAATTTTATTTTAGATGCTAAAATTTGTTATATGTAGAAATGACTTTGCCGGGTAAATTTTACAGTAAGCAACAAACAAGCAAATTAAATGAAATGAGTACCACATTATGCTCAAACAGTAACTGAAAATAGTAGCATTGGGCTCGGGTGTTACATTATACCCAACTACAAAAAGAATTTCGTCCTCGAAATTCCAAGAATACAAAGATAGATAACTACAAGAAAAGGTGAGGAAACTTCTGCCGGATTTCATCTTCTCGTTCCCAAGTGGATTCTCCATGCGATCGATTACCCCAAGAAACTAGCACAAGAGGGGTAACCTTGTTCTTAAGAACCTTTTCTCTTCGATCCTTGATTTCAACTGGTCGCTCTTCAAAAGTTAGGTCCTCCCGTACGGTCAACTCCGAATGATCCAATACGTGGGTTTCATCTCGAACATACCTCCGTAGTTGAGATACACGAACCACATCGTGCACACCTGCCAAGGACTGTGGTAACGCCAAACGGTACGCTACCTCTCCAACACGCTCCAATATCTCGAAGGGTCCAACGAATCGAGAACCAAGCTTTCCCCGACTCCCAAAGCGAATCACCCCTCTAGTCGGTGATATCTTCAAGAATACCAAATCACACACGGTGAACTACAGAGGTCTTCTTGACGTATCTGCCCAACTCTTCTGTCGGTCCTGTGCTGCCTTCATATGATTTCTGATAGGGTTAACCTTCTCAACTGTCTGCACAACCAAATCTGGTCCCAAAAATCTTCGTTCACCGACATCGTCCCAATAAACAGGTGAACGGCATTTACGACCATACAAAGCTTCAAATGGAGCCATCTGAATAGTTGCCTGAAAACTGTTGTTGTAAGACAACTCCATCAAAAGTAGATGATCCTCCCAAGACCCCTTGAAGTCCAACCTGCATGTTCTCAACGTATCCTCAAGAGTTTGGATCGTTCTCTCCGACTGACCATCAGTTTGAGGATGATAAGCTGTGCTAAACTTCAATCGAGTCCCCAAACTTTCCTGTAAACTCCTCCAGAAGTGTGATAAGAACCGAGTGTCCCGATCGGACACGATGCTCACCGGTACTCCATGCAATCTTATGATCTCCTGCATGTACCGCTCTGCCAAAATCTCTATTGATTGACCAACCCGAAAAGGAATAAAGTGAGCTGCCTTGGTCAACCGATCAACAATCACCCTTACTGCATTGTTGCCTTTTGGACTCCGCGGTAAAGCCGTCACGAAATCCGTGGTTATATGTTCCCACTTCCACTGAGGAATCGGAAATGGTTGCAATAAACCAGCAACCATTTGGTGTTCAGCCTTGACTTGCTGACATACCAAGCACTTAGCCACGAAGCGAGCAATCTCCCGTTTCATGCCTTCCCACCAGAAATGCTGTCGAATATCTTGGTACATCTTTGTCCCTCCTGGATGTACAGAGTAAACTGAATTGTGTGCCTCCTTCATAAGCTCTTCACGCACATCCCCTTTTGGCGCACACACACGGCTACCATACCTCAACGAACCATCTTCGTGGATCAATAAATCTGTTCGTAGTCCGGCTTCAACCTGCTCTCGAAACTTTTGTAGTCTAGGATCCTGCGATTGTGCTGTTTTAATCTTCTCAACTAAGGACGACTGTACTTGCAACTGCATCGACTGTCCCGTAGCATGTGGTAGCGCAACCTCCAAGTCAAATCTCCGAAAATCCGCAATGATCTCCCTTTGTGCGGTCAATACCTGAATTGCTGGTAACCGACTTAGCGCATCTGGCACGACGTTAACTTTTCCCGGACGGTACTTAAGATCAAGGTCGTAGTCGGCCGTCAGCTCCAACCATCTGCGTTGCCTCATGTTCAACTCCTTCTGCGTGAACACGTACTTCAAGCTCTTATGATCTGTAAAAACTTCGACTCTTAAGCCCAAAAGGTAGTGTCTCCAAATCTTCAAAGCGAAAATCACAGCCGCAAGCTCCAAGTCATGAGTTGGATAATTCTTCTCATGGGTCTTCAGTTGTCTTGATGCGTACGCTACGACCTTCCCATGCTGCATCAAAACACATCCCAATTCTTTCCCAGATGCGTCGCTATGAATCATCAGTCCTCCGGAATTGTCTGGTACGGTCAGGATAGGGGCGGTTATCAACTTCTGCTTCAACGTCTCAAAGCCAACGCACACTTATCCGTCCATACAAAAGGTACCTCCTTACGCATAAGCTTGGTCAGCGGTTCTGCCAAACGAGCAAAGTTCTCTATAAATCTCCTGTAGTATCCGGCTAATCCAAGGAAACTTCTTATCTCAGCTACATTCCTTGGAATAGGCCAATCTCGAACTGCTGCAATCTTTTCGGGATGGACGGCGATTCCATCACCCGACACGACATGTCCCAGAAATTTCACTTCTTCCAGCCAGAATTCGCACTACTCATCTTCGCATAAAGCTTCTCCTGTCTCAACATCTGCAGGACCTAATGATATCCGGATCGCAAATCCAGTTTCGAGAATACTCTCGCGCCACTAAGCTGCTCAAAAGTCCTCCAATGCGAGGGATCGGGTACTTGTTCTTAATAGTCGCCCGGTTCAATTCTCGATAATCAATGCACATCCTTCTCGTGCCATCCTTCTTCTTTACTAAAAGAACTGGAGCTCCCAAGGCGAGTTGCTGCTTCGAATCCAACCCTTCTCAAGTAATTCACCAACTTGCTTCTTAACTCCTTCCAATTCCACTGGTGCCATTGGATAGTAAGCTTTAGACACTGGCGCTGCACCAGGACTAAGGTCAATCGTGAACTCCACGTCTCGCTTCGGCGGTAAGCCCGATATATCTTCAAACACGTCCATAGAATCACGAACAACAGCCGGCTCTTTACTTTCATCACTTCCATTGATGCAAGAACGTTGTTTGTCGGCCTAGCCCTAAACTCGACCGGCCCGACAGAACTGCTTCCTTACCGCAACTGCTGTCTGCTGTGAACTCCCAATTTTCCTGATATGCTCTGCTGTTCTCGAGCTGCCGTAAGAACCTGTGAGAAAGTGGTCAAACCCAGGGAGACGGTTTGCCTTTGGATGTCCACATCCAAGCTGCGCATGGACCTTCGTGCCCTGTCTGCATCGTTGGCGACTAAAGGTCCAGCGAAACTGCTGAGTCTCGTCCACTCTGCTGCATGCACGTCCACGGGTGCTCCATTCTGCCTCAGCCCAATAAATTTCTCTTCCATTTCCTCCCGTGCAGTCCGCGGAAAGAACTTCTCCAGGAAACTCTTAGAGAAATCCGCCTAACTGCTTGGCTTGGGCAAACGGTTCTCCTCCACAAGCCACCACTCTCGGCGTAATCCACTAGTTGAATGCGCACCACATCAACTCCTTTGTCCTCTGGAATCTGTGCCGCAATCAGCGAATTCTCCGTGCTGACTAGCCACTGCTCGGCTGGCATGGCTCCTCCAAACCAGTGAAAGTAGTAGGACCCATACGTCTGAACTCTGCCACGGTCCCTACTCGGTCAACTGGTCTAGTTCCAATCTTGTTCACAGACTGCTGAACGATCTGCAAACCTTCCTGAAACGAGTCCGCTTGCTGCTGGATCAGCTCGGGCTGTTTCTTTGATTTCCAGCATTCCTCTTATCACTCCAAGCATGGCGGCTCCGTTCACACGCCTCTGGTACGTCTTCAACTTCTTACCTGTCATAATCCTGAACTCAAAACACCCAATATTAGCATGATGATAGATTCTGAATATGGATCAAGGCTAGAACTCCAAGATACTTAAATAGAGTACCGCATTATAGCTATGCCGCGGTATCATAGCCGCAATTACTTAACTCCACCCAAGTCGCCCAAGTCCTAGGGATAACAAGAAATCAGGTTTCCGAGTCGACATGCAAAGTAAGTTTGCACGTCGTAAAAGATATAATCAGGAAGAATGTGATTCAAGAATGGTAAAACGGTCAATGTGGCTGGACATGTTTCCTAAACACGGGTATTCTGATTCGTGTATTGGGTACAATACCCAACTACAAAAGAATCAACCCGACTAACCTATGGCTCTGATACCAAAAGAACCATGTCACGCCCCGCTTCCCAGAGTACGCAAGATTGAGCACGTGACATAGCCAACCATGCTACCTGTGGGTAGGAAGTATCCATCCACAGTCACATTACGGCTGTAGAGATATCAAGAACAAGATAAATAAACTATCTAACACATGTCCAAATCCATAATAACCAGAGTCAATGATAAATAAGTGCGGAAGCAAATGATCCAATGCAATAATAGAAAGGTACGTCCCGTAATGCGGGATCACACCTGGAAATAAAATGCAATAAATGAACTAACCACTACAGAACTCACAAATCAGCCTGTTGGCTGAAGTACTCCTGCTCAGTCGTCGACAGTGGTACGGAATCTGGGCCATGCAAAACCCAGACGTCAGCGCGTCATGACATCAAGTATATGGTATAAACATGGTAATAAGCAATGCAAGTATGAACATGAATAAAGCAGTAATAAGAAATAACAAGCAGGGTAATGTGCAATGGTGACTAAACTGTCCTATCAGGTTTTCTACTCTATAGTCCTTGAAATCAATTGATGAATCGTCGATGTAACTCAATAGTATCCCGTGCGTGCCCGGGACCACGGTCAAGATCCTCGGGGCTGAATCCGAGACGTGCCGCTAAGCAGTAAAAGGTGGTAGGATGGGCGAGTGATGTCAGCATCAACACTCCGGGGCTGGCCAAGCCCGTAAGACTGATCAGAACATGTATCGAACTGTTGAGTTACAAGTCGGTTTCACCTTTGATTTCCCCATACCCCCAAGCTATGTATGTCAGGTCAGGTATTCAGTAGTCAAGGACTAATGCCAACACAAAATCCGATAAGAGTAGGTCTGTCTGGATAGACAGCAGGGATGGTCGGGTTTGTCGGCATTAGGCATGAGATCAGGTAACAGGTAAAGCCATGGTACATCAGGTCAACCAGGTAATGTATAAAGGTGTCATGTCATGTCAAGAGTGTACGGTACCATGTCATGTCAAGTAGGAAGTGTAACAGGTCATGTCAGGAAGCACAAGATGTCATGTGGGTGCTCATAATCAAACTAACATAAACATGTGTATAAATAAACAAGCATGAGTACTATCAGAACAATAACTGGAACATGTAATATGATATGCCAATAGATATAATTTCAAGGATATGGATGCACAGTTATCGATTAGGGTTACATTTATAGTTCCAATATTAATTATGATACAATTTATTAAACATGGAGTGTTAATATCACATTATTATGTAGTGATGTGATCTATGGATGCAATTATTTGTATCTTAAATGCGATGGATGCAAACGGGTATCCGAAAAGTTATAAAACTATAAAATGGTAATGTGGGATGTACAACTAAACAATATGTGATATAATAATATTAATATGGATAGCATATTCAAAGCGATTAGTAACTATAAAAGATGTATTGATTAACCATGCACAAGAAGGTTCCGTTCAGAAATTTAGCGTCACCCTAATGTGTAAAATAGCTTAAAAATAACAAATGTTCTCCAAAAGAGACGTATCGTATACCAAAACAAAGATAATTCAATAAGGTTTTCAGTTTTATAAGTATAAGCATCTCAGGTTATCCCTACAAAAAGTTATGAATATTCAAAGTTGAAAGTTTGCTGCTGGAATTTCCCTGTACAGTAGTTTAGAGACGTGTTCATTTGCATTTTACGTTAATTAAACAATTTATTTTTCAAGTAAATATTTCATAGAGTTATAGTATTCTGAATTAGCTTCGTAACGAACTAAGGAACGTATCCTAATGATTTTTCTATGATTTATAATGAATTTTATAAGATAAGGTGTACAGTAAATTTCAAATTTGTCATATCCGATTTTTCAACGACATTTCATATGTAAACTATAAGATTTTCAGATGTATAATATTATAAAATGAAGATTATAAAAGTATATAGCATGTAGCAAGATTAACTTGCCTCGATGGGTCGCGAATCGGGAAAACGGAACGTTAACCGTCGGCGGGGAAAACTCGCGACGGCGCACGGTTCACGGAATGAACCCAAACGACGAACAAAGGAACCACACGGGTCGGAGTATCTCGCTGGAACGTCGAGAAACGTCACCGGTACGACGGAATTCCGGTAACAAAAGAACAGTTAAAAGAAATGAGAAACGAGACATGAAGCAAGAAGAGAAAATGATAAAGAGAAGTACGAGAGAATATATAAGGGGTAGAGAGAGAGAGAAAGTGGAGAGAGAGAGAAGAAGGAGAGAGAGAAAGTGGGGACCACGGGGTTAAAGGGGAGGTTGCGATTGGCTGAGAGAATAAATTGAGAAGGATATAAAAGATTGTAAAAATATTATATGGTTAACTTAAATATTTAAAAGATAGGTAATGAACAGTAAGATATCAGATTAGTTAGAAAAATATATGCGAAGGTTTTAATAATATTAAAAAAATTTGGGATTTTGGCGCCAAATGAAACATTTCCAAATTGCGCCCGGGTTGGGTCCAAAAATTCGAAATTCAAATAATAGGATTTTAAGCGGGTTCCAAATTTTAAAATGAAATGTTTTATGATTAAAAAGCATACTCTCAAAACGGACACACGTGCGTGCACGTAGCCATCCAAACTTGCCCGTTTTACTGAACGGGACGAGAACACAATGCACGGACGCTACCACGAGGGTAGGGGTGTCAAGTAGGCCAAGATGAATATTTTCAATTTTATTTTAGATGCTAAAATTTGTTATATGTAGAAATGACTTTGCCGGGTAAATTTTACAGTAAGCAACAAACAAGCAAATTAAATGAAATGAGTACCACATTATGCTCAAACAGTAACTGAAAATAGTAGCATTGGGCTCGGGTGTTACATTATACCCAACTACAAAAAGAATTTCGTCCTCGAAATTCCAAGAATACAAAGATAGATAACTACAAGAAAAGGTGAGGAAACTTCTGCCGGATTTCATCTTCTCGTTCCCAAGTGGATTCTCCATGCGATCGATTACCCCAAGAAACTAGCACAAGAGGGGTAACCTTGTTCTTAAGAACCTTTTCTCTTCGATCCTTGATTTCAACTGGTCGCTCTTCAAAAGTTAGGTCCTCCCGTACGGTCAACTCCGAATGATCCAATACGTGGGTTTCATCTCGAACATACCTCCGTAGTTGAGATACACGAACCACATCGTGCACACCTGCCAAGGACTGTGGTAACGCCAAACGGTACGCTACCTCTCCAACACGCTCCAATATCTCGAAGGGTCCAACGAATCGAGAACCAAGCTTTCCCCGACTCCCAAAGCGAATCACCCCTCTAGTCGGTGATATCTTCAAGAATACCAAATCACCCACGGTGAACTACAGAGGTCTTCTTGACGTATCTGCCCAACTCTTCTGTCGGTCCTGTGCTGCCTTCATATGATTTCTGATAGGGTTAACCTTCTCAACTGTCTGCACAACCAAATCTGGTCCCAAAAATCTTCGTTCACCGACATCGTCCCAATAAACAGGTGAACGGCATTTACGACCATACAAAGCTTCAAATGGAGCCATCTGAATAGTTGCCTGAAAACTGTTGTTGTAAGACAACTCCATCAAAAGTAGATGATCCTCCCAAGACCCCTTGAAGTCCAACCTGCATGTTCTCAACGTATCCTCAAGAGTTTGGATCGTTCTCTCCGACTGACCATCAGTTTGAGGATGATAAGCTGTGCTAAACTTCAATCGAGTCCCCAAACTTTCCTGTAAACTCCTCCAGAAGTGTGATAAGAACCGAGTGTCCCGATCGGACACGATGCTCACCGGTACTCCATGCAATCTTATGATCTCCTGCATGTACCGCTCTGCCAAAATCTCTATTGATTGACCAACCCGAAAAGGAATAAAGTGAGCTGCCTTGGTCAACCGATCAACAATCACCCTTACTGCATTGTTGCCTTTTGGACTCCGCGGTAAAGCCGTCACGAAATCCGTGGTTATATGTTCCCACTTCCACTGAGGAATCGGAAATGGTTGCAATAAACCAGCAACCATTTGGTGTTCAGCCTTGACTTGCTGACATACCAAGCACTTAGCCACGAAGCGAGCAATCTCCCGTTTCATGCCTTCCCACCAGAAATGCTGTCGAATATCTTGGTACATCTTTGTCCCTCCTGGATGTACAGAGTAAACTGAATTGTGTGCCTCCTTCATAAGCTCTTCACGCACATCCCCTTTTGGCGCACACACACGGCTACCATACCTCAACGAACCATCTTCGTGGATCAATAAATCTGTTCGTAGTCCGGCTTCAACCTGCTCTCGAAACTTTTGTAGTCTAGGATCCTGCGATTGTGCTGTTTTAATCTTCTCAACTAAGGACGACTGTACTTGCAACTGCATCGACTGTCCCGTAGCATGTGGTAGCGCAACCTCCAAGTCAAATCTCCGAAAATCCGCAATGATCTCCCTTTGTGCGGTCAATACCTGAATTGCTGGTAACCGACTTAGCGCATCTGGCACGACGTTAACTTTTCCCGGACGGTACTTAAGATCAAGGTCGTAGTCGGCCGTCAGCTCCAACCATCTGCGTTGCCTCATGTTCAACTCCTTCTGCGTGAACACGTACTTCAAGCTCTTATGATCTGTAAAAACTTCGACTCTTAAGCCCAAAAGGTAGTGTCTCCAAATCTTCAAAGCGAAAATCACAGCCGCAAGCTCCAAGTCATGAGTTGGATAATTCTTCTCATGGGTCTTCAGTTGTCTTGATGCGTACGCTACGACCTTCCCATGCTGCATCAAAACACATCCCAATTCTTTCCCAGATGCGTCGCTATGAATCATCAGTCCTCCGGAATTGTCTGGTACGGTCAGGATAGGGGCGGTTATCAACTTCTGCTTCAACGTCTCAAAGCCAACGCACACTTATCCGTCCATACAAAAGGTACCTCCTTACGCATAAGCTTGGTCAGCGGTTCTGCCAAACGAGCAAAGTTCTCCATAAATCTCCTGTAGTATCCGGCTAATCCAAGGAAACTTCTTATCTCAGCTACATTCCTTGGAATAGGCCAATCTCGAACTGCTGCAATCTTTTCGGGATGGACGGCGATTCCATCACCCGACACGACATGTCCCAGAAATTTCACTTCTTCCAGCCAGAATTCGCACTACTCATCTTCGCATAAAGCTTCTCCTGTCTCAACATCTGCAGGACCTAATGATATCCGGATCGCAAATCCAGTTTCGAGAATACTCTCGCGCCACTAAGCTGCTCAAAAGTCCTCCAATGCGAGGGATCGGGTACTTGTTCTTAATAGTCGCCCGGTTCAATTCTCGATAATCAATGCACATCCTTCTCGTGCCATCCTTCTTCTTTACTAAAAGAACTGGAGCTCCCAAGGCGAGTTGCTGCTTCGAATCCAACCCTTCTCAAGTAATTCACCAACTTGCTTCTTAACTCCTTCCAATTCCACTGGTGCCATTGGATAGTAAGCTTTAGACACTGGCGCTGCACCAGGACTAAGGTCAATCGTGAACTCCACGTCTCGCTTCGGCGGTAAGCCCGATATATCTTCAAACACGTCCATAGAATCACGAACAACAGCCGGCTCTTTACTTTCATCACTTCCATTGATGCAAGAACGTTGTTTGTCGGCCTAGCCCTAAACTCGACCGGCCCGACAGAACTGCTTCCTTACCGCAACTGCTGTCTGCTGTGAACTCCCAATTTTCCTGATATGCTCTGCTGTTCTCGAGCTGCCGTAAGAACCTGTGAGAAAGTGGTCAAACCCAGGGAGACGGTTTGCCTTTGGATGTCCACATCCAAGCTGCGCATGGACCTTCGTGCCCTGTCTGCATCGTTGGCGACTAAAGGTCCAGCGAAACTGCTGAGTCTCGTCCACTCTGCTGCATGTACGTCCACGGGTGCTCCATTCTGCCTCAGCCCAATAAATTTCTCTTCCATTTCCTCCCGTGCAGTCCGCGGAAAGAACTTCTCCAGGAAACTCTTAGAGAAATCCGCCTAACTGCTTGGCTTGGGCAAACGGTTCTCCTCCACAAGCCACCACTCTCGGCGTAATCCACTAGTTGAATGCGCACCACATCAACTCCTTTGTCCTCTGGAATCTGTGCCGCAATCAGCGAATTCTCCGTGCTGACTAGCCACTGCTCGGCTGGCATGGCTCCTCCAAACCAGTGAAAGTAGTAGGACCCATACGTCTGAACTCTGCCACGGTCCCTACTCGGTCAACTGGTCTAGTTCCAATCTTGTTCACAGACTGCTGAACGATCTGCAAACCTTCCTGAAACGAGTCCGCTTGCTGCTGGATCAGCTCGGGCTGTTTCTTTGATTTCCAGCATTCCTCTTATCACTCCAAGCATGGCGGCTCCGTTCACACGCCTCTGGTACGTCTTCAACTTCTTACCTGTCATAATCCTGAACTCAAAACACCCAATATTAGCATGATGATAGATTCTGAATATGGATCAAGGCTAGAACTCCAAGATACTTAAATAGAGTACCGCATTATAGCTATGCCGCGGTATCATAGCCGTAATTACTTAACTCCACCCAAGTCGCCCAAGTCCTAGGGATAACAAGAAATCAGGTTTCCGAGTCGACATGCAAAGTAAGTTTGCACGTCGTAAAAGATATAATCAGGAAGAATGTGATTCAAGAATGGTAAAACGGTCAATGTGGCTGGACATGTTTCCTAAACACGGGTATTCTGATTCGTGTATTGGGTACAATACCCAACTACAAAAGAATCAACCCGACTAACCTATGGCTCTGATACCAAAAGAACCATGTCACGCCCCGCTTCCCAGAGTACGCAAGATTGAGCACGTGACATAGCCAACCATGCTACCTGTGGGTAGGAAGTATCCATCCACAGTCACATTACGGCTGTAGAGATATCAAGAACAAGATAAATAAACTATCTAACACATGTCCAAATCCATAATAACCAGAGTCAATGATAAATAAGTGCGGAAGCAAATGATCCAATGCAATAATAGAAAGGTACGTCCCGTAATGCGGGATCACACCTGGAAATAAAATGCAATAAATGAACTAACCACTACAGAACTCACAAATCAGCCTGTTGGCTGAAGTACTCCTGCTCAGTCGTCGACAGTGGTACGGAATCTGGGCCATGCAAAACCCAGACGTCAGCGCGTCATGACATCAAGTATATGGTATAAACATGGTAATAAGCAATGCAAGTATGAACATGAATAAAGCAGTAATAAGAAATAACAAGCAGGGTAATGTGCAATGGTGACTAAACTGTCCTATCAGGTTTTCTACTCTATAGTCCTTGAAATCAATTGATGAATCGTCGATGTAACTCAATAGTATCCCGTGCGTGCCCGGGACCACGGTCAAGATCCTCGGGGCTGAATCCGAGACGTGCCGCTAAGCAGTAAAAGGTGGTAGGATGGGCGAGTGATGTCAGCATCAACACTCCGGGGCTGGCCAAGCCCGTAAGACTGATCAGAACATGTATCGAACTGTTGAGTTACAAGTCGGTTTCACCTTTGATTTCCCCATACCCCCAAGCTATGTATGTCAGGTCAGGTATTCAGTAGTCAAGGACTAATGCCAACACAAAATCCGATAAGAGTAGGTCTGTCTGGATAGACAGCAGGGATGGTCGGGTTTGTCGGCATTAGGCATGAGATCAGGTAACAGGTAAAGCCATGGTACATCAGGTCAACCAGGTAATGTATAAAGGTGTCATGTCATGTCAAGAGTGTACGGTACCATGTCATGTCAAGTAGGAAGTGTAACAGGTCATGTCAGGAAGCACAAGATGTCATGTGGGTGCTCATAATCAAACTAACATAAACATGTGTATAAATAAACAAGCATGAGTACTATCAGAACAATAACTGGAACATGTAATATGATATGCCAATAGATATAATTTCAAGGATATGGATGCACAGTTATCGATTAGGGTTACATTTATAGTTCCAATATTAATTAGGATACAATTTATTAAACATGGAGTGTTAATATCACATTATTATGTAGTGATGTGATCTATGGATGCAATTATATGTATCTTAAATGCGATGGATGCAAACGGGTATCCGAAAAGTTATAAAACTATAAAATGGTAATGTGGGATGTACAACTAAACAATATGTGATATAATAATATTAATATGGATAGCATATTCAAAGCGATTAGTAACTATAAAAGATGTATTGATTAACCATGCACAAGAAGGTTCCGTTCAGAAATTTAGCGTCACCCTAATGTGTAAAATAGCTTAAAAATAACAAATGTTCTCCAAAAGAGACGTATCGTATACCAAAACAAAGATAATTCAATAAGGTTTTCAGTTTTATAAGTATAAGCATCTCAGGTTATCCCTACAAAAAGTTATGAATATTCAAAGTTGAAAGTTTGCTGCTGGAATTTCCCTGTACAGCAGTTTAGAGACGTGTTCATTTGCATTTTACGTTAATTAAACAATTTATTTTTCAAGTAAATATTTCATAGAGTTATAGTATTCTGAATTAGCTTCGTAACGAACTAAGGAACGTATCCTAATAATTTTTCTATGATTTATAATGAATTTTATAAGATAAGGTGTACAGTAAATTTCAAATTTGTCATATCCGATTTTTCAACGACATTTCATATGTAAACTATAAGATTTTCAGATGTATAATATTATAAAATGAAGATTATAAAAGTATATAGCATGTAGCAAGATTAACTTGCCTCGATGGGTCGCGAATCGGGAAAACGGAACATTAACCGTCGGCGGGGAAAACTCGCGACGGCGCACGGTTCACGGAATGAACCCAAACGACGAACAAAGGAACCACACGGGTCGGGGTATCTCGCTGGAACGTCGAGAAACGTCACCGGCACGACGGAATTCCGGTAACAAAAGAACAGTTAAAAGAAATGAGAAACGAGACATGAAGCAAGAAGAGAAAATGATAAAGAGAAGTACGAGAGAATATATAAGGGGTAGAGAGAGAGAGAAAGTGGAGAGAGAGAGAAGAAGGAGAGAGAGAAAGTGGGGACCACGGGGTTAAAGGGGAGGTTGCGATTGGCTGAGAGAATAAATTGAGAAGGATATAAAAGATTGTAAAAATATTATATGGTTAACTTAAAGATTTAAAAGATAGGTAATGAATAGTAAGATATCAGATTAGTTAGAAAAATATATGCGAAGGTTTTAATAATATTAAAAAAATTTGGGATTTTGGCGCCAAATGAAACATTTCCAAATTGCGTCCGGGTTGGGTCCAAAAATTCGAAATTCAAATAATAGGATTTTAAGCGGGTTCCAAATTTTAAAATGAAATGTTTTATGATTAAAAAGCATACTCTCAAAACGGACACACGTGCGTGCACGTAGCCATCCAAACTTGCCCGTTTTACTGAACGGGACGAGAACACAATGCACGGACGCTACCACGAGGGTAGGGGTGTCAAGTAGGCCAAGATGAATATTTTCAATTTTATTTTAGATGCTAAAATTTGTTATATGTAGAAATGACTTTGCCGGGTAAATTTTACAGTAAGCAACAAACAAGCAAATTAAATGAAATGAGTACCACATTATGCTCAAACAGTAACTGAAAATAGTAGTATTGGGCTCGGGTGTTACAGCTTTACCAACATGTAACAGAGAGACAATCAGTGTACACGTTAAGCTAAAGAGCAACCAGATAGCATACTATCATGTCGAGCAAGAAAGTCCTCCCTATATATGTCCAAGTATCCACTACAATATACATCCTATGTATAGTAATGGCCTCTAGGGCATACATATAACTAACAATCTCCCACTTGAACTAGGGCCATCTGATAGCAGTGGTTGTAGTATCTCATACTCAACCATCCCATAAAAGTCTCTCTCTGGGAAAAAGCCTTTGTGAGTGGATCCGCCGTGTTGTCCTCTGAGTCTACTCTCCTAACCTCGATCACCCTGTAGATCAACTATCTCCATGATCAGGTGATGCTGCCTTAGAATATGTCTGGATCACAGATGGGACGGACGTTCCTTGGCATAAGCCACAACTCCATTGTCACACAATGGGAGGAACTAAGTTCATCTCATGAATTAATATACACCCAGACAGCCTCTTTGGTAGCATCTTAAGTAGCAATGTATCCAGCCTTTATCGTCTAGTTTGCCACGGTATCTAGCTTGGAACTCTTCCAACATACCGTCCTTTTACTGAGGGTAAAGACAATGCCTGTGACTGACTTTCAGTCGTCCTTATCACTCTGGAACCTTTCCAGTGATTCTCCCCAGGATCAACCGATACCATCTCACTACAACTAGTGAGTATCCTAACATCCAATTAGATCTATCTCATAGATCCAAAACCCAGGATTTAGGAGGTATCACTTTGATCCTATATGGAGAATCATTGCGATAAGCGGAGATTGACCGAGCGTAGCATAGGAAACTTCTTTCTTATCAAGAGTATGTCATCCACGTACTCTACGAGGATCACCACCATACTCCCTACTACCCTTTTGTTTATACAAGGTTCATCTACCATTTTGATGATGTCAAACTCTTTGACTAACACATCAAAACAGACGTTCCAACTCCGCGATGCCTGCTTTATCATATAAAACATCTTGCACGCGTTTCCGCTGCTCCTAGTGTCTACGAGGCCCTCTGGCTGTGTACTTATAGACGCATTCTTCTAAAACATCACTTAGAAAAGCAGTCATGGCACCCAACCGCCAGATATCGTAGTCATGGTATGTAGCCGTGGCAGGTAGGATCTGGATGGACTTAAGCATAGCTACTTAGAAAAGGTTTCATCATAATCCACGCCTGGTCGATGATGAAAACCTTTAACATGTCTAGCTTTGAAAGTCTCAACTTTTCTATCTACACCAAGTAATCTTCTTAAGATATACTTGCTCCTGATGGGGATTTAACCCTTCAGATAAAGTAACTAAAGTCCATACTTTGTTGGTGTATAAGGATTACATCTCAGATCGCTAAGCATCCAGCCATTCTTATAGAGTCCTACTCCTGATGGCCAGCTCGAAACTAGTTGGGTCATCATCTCATGATGCAATTCTCGCTCCCACTGTCATAGAGAAACAGAAGTATCTCTCAGGTGGGTGAGAAACCCTACTAGATCGGCGGAGAGGCTGAGGTTCGTTGGTATCTACTGAATCCTTTGGTTCTACCAAATCATCTGCTGTAGTTTGTATAGCTGGAACCTTTCCAGTTCTACATAACTGACCTTGCCTCGAGCTTGTCCGGATTTTGCTTTTAGACATAGGCCGGACAACCCTAAATCTTAACAAACTTAAGATATGGACTCTTCCCTTTCCATATCACATATGAAGTGGTAGGCAATTGATTTGATTGGAACCCTATTCAATAGGTATGCAGCTTCTCAAGCGCATAACTCCCAAAAGGAAATAGGTAACTCGGTAGTACTCATCATAGAGCACACCTTATCATATAGGGTGTGATTGCTCCGCCCCGATACACCGACGTACTGTGGTGTATACGGAGGAGTAATGCTGAGAGAGAATCTCATTCTCCTTCAGAATAGTCCAGGAATTCTATGCACAGGTATTCTCCTCCTTGATCTCATCAAAGGACATAATACTTATACCCGTATTGGTTCTCTACTTCTAACTTATATTCTGTGAATATCTCAAAAGGTTCGGACTTGTGTTTCAACAGGAACATATGACTGAATCTTGAGAGATCATCAGAGAATGTAATGAAGTACAAAGAACGGGTCTTGGCATGTGTAGACAGGGGACCTTCATACATCAACATGTATCATCCCAAGAGTTCACTAACTCTTTCTCTGTTTCCAATAAACAGAGCTGTGGTCATCTTATCTCTGTGACATGACTGGCAAGTTTCACAAGATGTAAATTCAAACTAATTTAAATATGCATCTATATGTAACTTCAGCTAGTCGGGTCGCATTAATATGACCCAGTCTACAATACCTCAAGAAGGATTTGTTCATTTCTGAACTCTTCCTCTTGTGTGTGTTCTGTATACTAAGAACTGTAGTTCGATTTAGAACATCAATGCTTTTAGATATCGTGCCTGAACCGATCAACTTTTGATATAGGAAATGTTTAAAACATTATCCAACAATACAAAATTATATCCTTTCTTTACTAATAAAGAGACTGATATGATTTTGTACATCAGGTTCGGTATCTAATAACATTTGTTCAGAATCAATGTATTTTGGTAATACAGGGTGACAGTGACCAACAGACTTGGCTGCAACACTTGCACCGTTTTCTGTCTCATGAAACTTATCACCCGTCCTCAGTTCTCTACCTATCTGTAGCCCATGTAACAGATTACATATGCGGGATCCTGATCCGGTATCTCATACCCAGGACGTAAAGGATATTGAGAAACAGTTCTCTGTAATGAACATACCCGAAGAAGATGCATCAGCATGTACTTTCTTCGTTTGGGCGGCACGGGAAATCTGGTATTCCCCAATTTCCTACTCTGACTTATAACAATTATAAGTTGGAGCGGGACCAACGTTTCCCCGCTCAGTATAACTGTAGGGTTCCTAGGCACGCTAATGTGGTCTCACAAGGCATCAACCATGCCAATTTCAGAAATTACAAGTGCCGAGAAACTCTAATACGGATCGTTAACTAGATTTTTAGGCGAAACTAGAACTAGTAAACTATTTTACTAAGAGAATGGATATACAACCTTTGTAGATCCGGTCCTCCACCTCCTTTGCTCCGCAACGAAGTCTCCTCGCTGTCCAAATGGAAACCCGAGCTCTAGCGTCGGCTTCATCGGAGAAAAAGCGGGCTAGGTCGTCGGCTTCGTGCCGAAGATGATCTACATGGAAGCATCACAAGATCAAGCTCCACCTTCACCAAGCCATGAAAACTTGTGAAGGAAACACCCTATACTACTTGGCAAGAGGTAGAGGATGAAGAAATAGGAAGTGGGTTCACTTTAGATTTGGATTTCTCGCTCTTTTTCATCAATCACCATTGATGAAGTTAAGGTTTCTTCAAGTAGAAGATGAAGAAGAAAGAAGAAGATAATATGATAAGTATTATAATAAGAATAATAAAATCATTCTTATCATAATCATGAACCATGGTCAAGTGTAGAGAACTAACTAAGGTTTAAGTGAATGGTTAGGGTTAAGCATGAGACAAAAATAGTCACTTTAGTCAAAGCTTCATGAAGCTTCAAAGATAAAACAAAACTAGCAACCATTTTCCCTTTTTCTTTCCAAAATAAATAAATAAATAAATAATAAAGAAAAGCAAAACCCTAATCATTAACTTAACCATGGTTTAATCTTTACACTTAACCAAGTTAACATGTATCATCAAACATGATACAATCAAGTGCACAAAAGTATATCACATATACAACTTGTGAACTTCTAGTGAGAAAATCCATTTAAGTGAACCTATATTAGTTAATGTAAAGTGATATATCAAATATATAATTATACATTAAATCATTAAATCAACACTTGATTTAACGACCCGGTCATATCGCATATAACCGACTAATATCAACAGTAACAATTTATCGAATCAACACTTGATCCGATAACCCGGCTATAACGCATATAACCGATCAATGTTACATATCGCGAGAATCGAATACAGTATCACATACTGGTATCATTCTCGGTCCCGCACATATCTCATATGCGCTCCTATTTCGTTTTGCTTGAGCCAGGAAACCTCTGTGTAGGACTCTAAA